>CM029439.1:35393850-35579727 GCA_017140255.1 Eucalyptus paniculata subsp. matutina | reverse complement strand
CTATGCGGCGAAGTGCAATATGGAAATGTGTACACTAGCGCTCCACTTGGCTTCGAATGCTGGTACAAATCGGGTTGGAAGCAGACGCACCCCGACAATGAAGATGACCTCAAGTTCCATCTTGGTGTGCACAAGGTTGCAGGAATTGTAACAATAAGTAAAGCAAACACTTTACCTTAAAGCAGGAATCATTTGACTAGTTCTCTGCGGTAGAATGGGAAAAAAAAGTGTAATTTGCCAATTTTCATTAGAGTAAAATGGTGAAAAACATGGATGATGAGACTCTGGGAAGATAGAACAAAATCTAATCCTCGAACGTGAAGCTCGAGGGTTTCATTTACAGACTCTGCGCATTAACTCACATAAACTTCAAACTTTCAGAGCCATATGCTTGAGGTTTATATGAATTGTGGTGCATCCGTTCCATACAACACATCTGTCTTGGATCGCAAAACATCTTTGCTTCGCAACTAATGAGCACACTTGCCAGTGCGATGCTGGTTACAAATTTCTCACGAATGTCATCGTCTTCCCATGCTTCAGTGATTGTAAGATACAAACTCAAAGACTCGAGATTGCAATTCATACTAATTCCTGGTTTTTCCACTTATGCATGCTTTCCTTTAATATGGTCTCGTGTTGGATTTTCCAAAGGCACAATCAAAAATGACTGGAAAGCTCTGAAAAGAAAAGTTTCCAACTCATCTACCACAGGATCAGATGGCGGAAGTTATGATGAGATTCCAAAAACCTCTCTCTCGATCTTATCTTTTTCTATGGCAAAAACAAGTTTTCCTAAGAACAGGTTACTCGCTTTCTAAGATTTCGATTAAGTCAAAAAAGAGAAGTTCGTCTTTCATAATCAGTACTTATTGATGACCATGTCGTTCAATATAGTCCCACCTCCTACAGCAGTAAACAGCCTTTGACCGTGCATTTGGTGTTGAATGAAGACTACTTCCTTTAAGAACATAAAACATGACATTTATGAACTACAGTCTAGTGAAATTTTCACCAAACCTTAGGCCTAATTTCTTGTTTCTCATCAGTGCACATGTTCCTACCTGGGAAGTTGCTGTGGATGACTGGTTCTATTGGACTAGAAGAGAGCATCACGAGACTGAGGCCTCATGTTGAATTGTTTGGTTTACTCTACACTACCTTGTATTGCATGAATAAAAGAGAATGGTGCTTTCACTCCTCCCTTCACTGAGGCTTCTGAAAATCGCAACCATTCTAGGATCAAATGGAGCTGGCATTCTGTGAAACATCTTGACCTTAAGTTTCTTTGCTTTTCTTTTAGTATTTAGCCTAGCAAGCAGAGTTATTGACGCCCTAGGCAGAGCACTGTTTTTCAAAATCATGAGACGTGTCTTTGGGTGGGCACCCCTTGTGTTCAGCCAGGCTCATTGCATCATCTCTAGATAATTTCACAGAAAGATTTGATCTTCAAAGAGAGATTCTGATCAGATTAAGGTGATATTAGTAGGGCTCAAACCTACAATATAACCGTTATGAGCGGTACGTTTCAACCAAAATGGTAGACAGCTTATAGTCCATATAATAGCAAACCGGGAGAATGGAATCTAACAAAGATGAATCCATGGTACTTTGCTGGGTCCTGAAGATTAAACTAGAATTCTTAACATCCTCAACAGTGGACAGTATTAGTGAATTTCAGTTTCTTCAAAAAAAAAAAAGTATGACATGTATCATGCATGAATGCAATGATTCAAAATTGAAGGCCAAATCGCTTCACAACAGGAACCTCTGGTTTTCGTCTCCCTTCAGTTGAATCACTTCCATAGTCTTACTAGCAACATTGAATAATAAACAAAGGATATGCGACAGTCAACAGGAGTGTAACCACAAGTAATAACGATGAATGCAATTGTTTATTATAGCAGCAGAAACTGATGGTAAAGTATTTTTTAAATTGCTTGATAATGTGCGTTACAAGGGCTGCTGCAAATTAAATGATTTACACTTAAAGATGGGAGGACCCATCTGGACATTTCAGTTGTTTAGAACAAACAGAACATGATTACCCATTAGAGAGATGCAAGATACTATCTATTTGAATCTAATGAAGATTACAATTCTCACCTAGGTGACTGCCGGACAAAAACATTGCTATGTCTTCACACCGATGGCGTTTTTTCACCATGCTCCACCACTCCCTCCAGTGAAGAAATCTCCTTTATGGCAGCGGGACCATCCTTAATTGGAATCTTGAAATACAAGTCCACAATGAAGTTTGAGTTATCTGTAATGTAAGGCTTCCCGTCACCATGCTGCACCACTCCCTCCAGTGAAGATATCTCCTTTCCAGCGGCGGGACCGTCCTTAATTGGAATCTTGAAATACAAGTCCACAATGAAGTTTGACTTATTTGTCACGTAAGGCTTCCCATTTTCATTCAACCATAGCTGTGCCTCACGCCCTTCTTCATTGAACAACCCTTGAAGTTGCACCTATCAACATCAGAATTCCCAAATCGATCAACTTCTCACATCAGGAACTGAACAGTATCATGACAAACCCCTGCTTTTCAAGAGCAAAATCCTCCGTCAATTCCAGTCGAATCCCAAATATGACTCCCATGGATCGAAAACGTATTGTCCTCTAAAACTACATTTAACGCAGAATTTATATTCGACAGCATTCTGAGTACTTAAATAGGCTCTTGCTTCTTCGTGTTTGATTTTACAAAGTAAACAAAACCATCCGCTCACACCTTCACTTAATTGCCTACTTAAAAATGATAAAAACAGTTGATTCTCAGGGTTTTTTTTTTTTTTCCCAAGATATTATCTTTGCAACGAGATGGATTTCCTGACGATCACCACATTGAATCCATCTAAGAACATCATTTCCTGATCAAAGGGTCCTCCTGCACTCATCTTAAATCCACAAAGCAATCACTTCCTAGCGCAATAACTTCATAATTAAGTAAAGAATCTGCCTTATCCACCCCTATTTCAAAGCAGACTTGCCCTAAAACGTAACCTACTACTGACATGGTTTAAATGGACCAATGGAATTCAGTAATTAGACCACTTACCAGATTGTACTTCCAACTATAGTAGACACTTCTTCATACCCCGTCCTCATCATGGGAGAGCTGAAGGAGCAGCAACGTGACACGGAGGGAGATAGAGGTGAGGACGACGGAGTGGAGAGCGGAAGCAGAGGTGATTGAGGTGCAGACAACAAAGGGGAAGGAGATGAACTCTAGTTACGCCCAAAAGCTTTGCCTCACAACCTTCTTCATTGAACAGCTCTTGAAGTCTCACCTATCAACATCAAAATTCCCATATGGATCAGCTTCTCACAACATCAAGAACTGAATAGTATCATAACAAACCTCTGCTTTTTAGGAGCAAAATCCTCTATCAATTTCAGTCAGATCACAAATATGACTACCATGTATCAACAATAGTAATGTAGTCTAACTACAATTAATGCATAATTTCTTTTCGACAGCATTCTGAGTACTTAAAGGGCTCTTGCTTCTATGGGTTCAATTTCACAAATAAACAAAACCATCTACTCACATCTTTCACTCGATTGCTGGCTTAAAAATTAAACACAGCCGATTTTTAGAGTCTTTTTCCAAGACATGATCTTCGCAACAACAAGAATTGTCTAAGATTGAGCACATCGAATCACTCTAAGAACCGAAGTCACAATCTAGATACTCCAACGGTCACCTAGACATTGCTAACCATGATGATTATATCCAAACGGTTAAGGAACGGAGATTTCTATTACCTTCACCCATCTAAGAACCCATTTCACGATCGAAGATTCCTACTACGCTCATCTTGAATCAACAATGGCTTTAATTTTAGGAGGAAAGCAAGGTCAGTCAGATGAAAACTAATTAGAGAGCAAAACAAGCGAGGAGCATCGTTCTCTCTAAGTCCCCATTTCCGCCCAAGAACATACTTTGCAGCAACGCTCTTTATATGCTTCGCCATGTGCAAAACATGCTCCTCCGATTCAATCACATTCAGTCCAGCTAACAGAAAGAACAGTTCCGCCGCCTGTTAAAGAGTTCCAGCCATCAACTATCAATCGAACCGCAGCGCATTGAGGTCGGCTTAAGAAAGAAGAACAAGACGAGTCCCGAACCTTGAGCAGGTTGAACAGGAGGGCCGACGAGTCCATCTCCGTCCAATCAGGCTATAAACGGAACGTACACTGCAATCGGGGGAAAAAATGAATGATCAGCATCGGCATTCTTAAAAATTCACCGAGCCAGGACTCGATCCCTCGCGCTCGGCCAGGCGAGTGGCCGAGCAGACTTGCCCTGATTCGTAACCCTACTCCTGACGTGGTTTAAATGGACCAATCGAGTTACAGTATCGAGACACTTTACCAGAGTGTGCTTCCACGAAATCACGTAATCCTTCTTCGTACCCTGTGCTTGTCGGCGAGAGGGAAGGCTCTGGCGGGGAACAGGACGATGGAGTGGAGAGGCGAGGGAGGTGCAGACAAGACAACAAAGGGGCACCCTTTTCAAATTAAAATACGAACCCTTTTCAAAGAGCCGGCAGAGATATTCTACCTCCATATCTTAACTTCTGGGATTTCGCGGATGAAGTGGCAATAGCAGCCGGTCCCTTTCTTGCATCGCTCCTGTAGAATCGGGCAATTGATGATCCAGAGGTCTTCGAGGGAGGGAGGGAGGCCATCTTGAGGCAACTCCCTCAGCTTCGGGCAATCGGAGATCCATAAGAACCGGAGAGAGGGAGGGAGACCGCTGGACAATCTTTCCACTTTCCCCATATTCCAGATAGAGAGATGGAGCAGAGAGGGAGGGACTGGAAGCACAAGATCCTCCTCGTCTCCCAATCCTCCAGCGCTGCCCATGATCTCCAGTACTTTAAGGGAGGTGAGGGGAGTAAGCCACTCGCTTGCCAGCTGCTTTATATTCATGCGTCCCCCTACCTGAAGTTTCTCTAGTTTGGGCGGCAATCCTCCATCGAGGAAGCGGATACTATTACAAAATTTTATTGTCAGATCATAGAGATATAAAAGTCGATGCAACTGATTAGGCAACGATTTTATCTTCGAACACTCCCGAAGATGAAATTTCGAGATGCTCGGAGGAAGAGGAGGGAAGCACTCTAGCTCTAGAGCAAGTAAGAAGGCCAATTCCAAGGAATTGAGGCTGGATAGTGTGCTTAGGCCCCAGGGTAAGCTTCTCAACTTATGGCAACCTATAATTTGAATCACTTGAAGTGACTGAAGATGGTCTGGACTTATTTGCGTGAGCGACTCTACTTCTCGGCGGTACCAAATTTCGAGTCTCTTGAGGGTTACAGGTAAAAATATACCCTCGCTAAATGGAGAGGCTAGCAAAGAATCGCAGTGGGAGATTATTAAACTTTGCAAACAAGACATCTTGTCCCCCTAGGAATTGATGCTACTTCGTTCATTTGGATGAACATTTAATCCTCTAGGTGAAGATTGCAACATATTGCAATCCTAAATTTGTAATGATATCATAGATTTTGGTATACCTATTTCGAGAAAAGACACGAAATTTGGACAATTTTCAACTGACAAGTCTTTAAGAGAGTAAAGGGTGTGCATCTTGCTTGGGAGCTTCTCTAATTTGATGCAATTCCTCATGTGGATGGTCTCGAGGTTGCCAAGCAGCTATGTATCTCCTTCTTCAGCCACAAAATACATTAATTCAGGACACATGTCGACGACTAACCTCTTCAGACAAGCCAAATTTTGGATTACATCTCTGTCTTGCCATAAATATGTTACTTTTCACAACTTTTCATATATAACTCTTCCAGCTTGATCAGGGAGCTTGTAAACTCATGATTTAAGCAAGTGAGTTCAGAGACATCTTCTATTGCAAAAGAGGTTAGAGATGTCAAGTTTATCAAACTTGTCAACACCCCCTCATTACAACCTCTGAATTTTAATTCTTTTAGAGATGGAGGCTAATGATGGAGGGCAACACATTCATATGCAGACATGAATTGATTTCGAGCTTTATGAGGGAGCTGAGTTGACTAGGCAATTTTCCTATCGACACAAGACAACCATCAAGGAGAAGATGCTCGAGATGAGGGAACAAAACTCCTGCTTCGTCAATCCTAGTGCAATGAGACCAATCTTCCCACAATGGCATGTCCTTAAATTTTAGAGTTATTAAGGACGGAAAAAGGACTTTCATCTTACCAAAAAAAAAAAAAGAAAAAGGACTTTCATCAGTTCCATAAAATTTAGACCCTATCGTGCATATAGCATTTAGACTTTCAATGTATAGTTCTTTGAGTGAAGATAGTTACCCGAGTGATGGCGACATTTTGGCCCTGCAACATCCATGTAAACGTAAATGCACTATGTTAACATGTGGGGGACTTTCTAACCATGATAGGAATTTTAGGCCACCATAGTAGGATACCATGAGATTTTCAAGGTTTTGGTGAGGGTGAAGAAAGTCCAGGACCCTTGCTTCAAGCTCTTCATTCTAGGAATTTTCAAAATATGGACTCCACTGCATGGTCAACCGACATATTCCCTCCTTCATGAGTAAATTGGTGTCCCTAGCATCTCCGACTTCTTGAACCTTATGCAAATCGGAGATGTACAGTTCCCCTTTGAGGTTTTTCAGGTTTTTTAACTCCTTCAATCTTGACCCATTTTCTATTCCCACTACAAATTTGGATAGCATCTCAAGACCTACCAAATTACCTATATACATTAGCATCATTCTTAAATTTGGGGTGTTGGTAATGTCGAGAAATTTTAAATTGATCAATTTCTTCATACCTTTCAGTAATTCGGTGAGGTTTTGACAGCTCCGCAACATCAAAGCCTTTTGGCTGTACAATGCAACAATCGACTTTGGAAGCATTTCAATATCGGTATATGACAAATTGAGGTGCCTTAGGTGCCTCAATTTGCCAATGCAATCCAGTACCTTTCTAATGTAATAGTGACATAATGAAAGAACCCTCAAGTACTTCAATCCAGATAGCAATTTCTCGGACAAATAGGACCCGGCATAGTACCTAGATTGCTTCACTAATCATACAAAATGCTCAACTAGCTTATTTAAAAGCAAACTATACAGCAAATTAGTGAAGTACTAAATGAAATGACAAGATCTAATGAGGATCATAAGGAGTTCAAGTTTTAGCTTGGATGAGATGGTATAAATAACCTCTTCTTAAAAAAATATATGTATATGTGTGTACATACATACATACATACATATATATATGTATGTATGTATGTATATATATATATATATATATATATATATATACTCTCTTTTTTAATGCCGGTGGGCGTGTAGGCTCTTTGAGCGTGGTATTGTGACTAGTTAGGTTTAATTTTGCTGTTCCAACACATGAATTAGAAAACCGTTCGAACAATTCTTAAAAAGTAAGACGGTCTGCTATGTAGGACTTGTCAGGTAACGTGGAGTTGGCCGAGCAGAGGGGGAATCACTTGTGGGGCGGTCGGGGATCAAAAAGTCGTGCAACCGTGAAGGCAAGAAGGAAAAGGCAAGAAGGAAAATATTTTTTTACCAAAAAAAAAAAAGAAGGAAAATATTAAACATCGTGGGAGATGGAAGAACCGCCAAGCTTGGAGGGAGCCGATGATCTGATGGAAGCATGCGATTAGGGCAAGCGAAGGACTCAGAGTCAAGAGTGCCACGAGCGTCGCTCAATGGGGATGGAGGAGAACGTCATGAATAAGAGGTTTTCAGAGCACAATGGGCCAAGGAAATGGCTAACATAACCTAGCAGTTCTCGATTTAGAGTTTCATGAGTACTCTAAAATATTTCTAGCAGTATCGATTTTGCAAACGAGCTATGCGGCGAAGTGCAATGTGGAAATGGGTCGTGCGTGTAAGAGTTTTTCTAATGTGGACAAAATTAATTGATATTGTAATTTACTGTTTTTACGGTTATCATAAAACATGGTTGGTCTAAAGAGAGATAAAAAGTTTCTTAATTAGTCTAATATGGGCATTTTAGTGTGGGCGAGTTGAGCCGAGCTGGCCGTAATGAGGGACTGGCTGGAAACTCTATAAATAGTCTTTCAAGTCCTCTAACCCTAATTCTCACATGTATCCTCACCTAAGGGGCATTTACCTAACACTAAACGTGAGAGGGCCGCCTCATTGAGCTAGTGATACGAAAGGCAATAGAGGAGAAAGATTTGATGCGTGGATTCCATTTATTTTGATGCGTGGATTCCATTTATATGTGGGTAATCCCTTTTTTTGCTTCCGCTTTATGTTCGATAGATTCAGGTACATTAATCTTTCTACTCAATTATACATGTTCTTGTTATGGTTATGGAGATCTTGGGGTTACGCAATTTGCGTCCAACATGTGGTATCAGAGCCACTATAATCCTAGAACTCGAACACAATTGGTTTTGCCCTAATTTGTACGGATTTACCATAATTCGTACGGATTTACCCTAATTTGTATGGATTAGCCCTAATTGGTGCTGATCTTGCCCTAATTTGTGATTTTCAAGACTTTTTGTTCAATAAAAATTATATTAAATCACAAATTTGGATTGAGGGAGACAAGACGAGCAAGAGGGTCGGCGGCGCGTCACTGGGGGATTCTGCACGCGCCCCCACGCGTGGCCACGCGCCGCCTGGGCGTCGAACGCGCGCCGCGCGTGAGCCCCACGCGCCACGCACTCAGGCGGCGCGTGCGGGCGCATGGAGGCTTATTTTGGCGCGTGGTTGGCGGCGTTGGACTCGTATGGTGATTTCCTATCTTGTGGTATATTTATTTTATATGTTTGATGGTTTTATTGATGTGAAATTGCATATAGAATCCTAAATACGTGTATTTTTAGTGTATTTTTGCGTATTTTTCTTGTATTTTCTTTGATTTTGGAAATACTATCACATAATAAAAATGTGTGATTCATCAATAAAAATCAAACTTTATTGTGAACTGAAACTGGTTTAATGAGATACAATTCGTATGAGATTGTATTTGAGCTAAGTATTGAGCTGATGATAAGCAATAAAAATTATGAAACTTTTGTTACTCAAGTATACTCCTTTACACACTGGTAATTTTTGAATGATAGACGACTTAAGGACTCATGACCAAACTGATGTACTGATTAACACATCTACTGAATGTGGGTAATGCATGTCAATTAAGTTACTGCATATTGTACATGAACTCATCTGGTCACTTGTTAATGTCTATCAAGTTGAATATTTTTTATGGTTAAGGAGTATGACAACATTTATGCAGAGCAATAGTATCTACTGTTAAATTTTAGATATTTGGTTCTCTGATTTGACTCAATTAATAGGCCACTAGTTGAAGTAATGATATTTGTTACCTAAAGTTGATTAATAAATCAGTTGTTGGCCTTGGAGTCATTTTTGTTTTATGAATTCATGAGTGATAATGGATCAGCTGTCAAGCTTGTCGATTTGGTGCACCATGTATTACTATTGATGTTAATTTGTGAGATATTATAGATCAGCATTCTTTTTATGTTGTTCTGGTAATATGCAATTGGGGTGCATAAGAGATGTTTTATTCTCTGTTATGAGAAGTTTATTGTGTTACTATGATCAATATATATATATATGATTAATTTTTATTAATGAATAAAGTAATGTAATTAGCATGATATGTGATTTTGGTGATATGATGCCCTTATCACTAAAGTTAAAATTACATATATATAGTGTATGTGAGGAGTAAAGCTTATATCCCTGGTATGAGAGAATTTCAATGATTCAATTGAGTAGTGACCGCCAAAGTGGCACGCTTGATTGGGTTTGAGAAATTTCGGTCTCGTATGATGATTGGGATGTCTCTTGGTCTAATGCGTAATCATACTCCCAAAGGAGGTGATTGTGTATTAGTTCATGGAGGGATACATGATAGTGTGGTGGAGGAGTGACTGATTCTAGTGATTCATATGCCCAAAGGTGATGAATTCACGAAGAATTGGAACATATTCTCATAACCCTTTATCATGTGGGGAGTGTACAATTGCATGTCATGTATTCTGCCCAAAGGTGATTATGTGACTTTGCATGTAACTCTCTGGATGTGTACTTGTACGTCAAGTTACACAATGCTCACATGATGCTAATTATATACTACTTGGTTTTCAGTCACCTTTTCTGTGAATGGTAATTCCGTCATCATTGAGGTTTTTACTGCTTCAAATTTTAAATTGTGGACATATGATTTGTTGCTTGAGAAAAGAGCAATTGAATTTGCTTACTGTCCATGAAGTGTTCCATTCTGAAACACTTGAAAAGAAGTTTGCCTGCAGACTGCACTGCTATAAGATGATAGAAGCCTTAGTTGCTTGAAATTATGTCTTGTCTGATGTTGAAATTAGGATATATCTACAAAGATTGTGTTTAAGTCCTAATGACATATACATCTCGTATATGATTAAAAGGTTGTTTCCAAAAGTTTTTTTTTTTTAAGGAAAATGACCGAGATAAATGTCTTAAAATGTTGTCAGGTTTAACAGTGGCCGTTAGTATTTTGGCAAGTATGACAATGCGAAATAGCTTAAAGGGTCATTCGTCAAATACTTGGTAGATTCTGGGGTGGTAACTTAATTACTATGCCTGAAAATCCTAACAAAAGATCTACTCGAAATTATTTTGTATCTTACCTAGATTGTTCAAAAGGGTATTGATTTTATGATCCCAAAGAAGGTATAAGAATTATGGAATCACATACTATAAAATTTTTACAGTTCGACATAATTGTAGAGGATAGCTACTCTAAGACTATTAAGGATAATAGTATGATGGAGGTTACTATGTTTTTGTCTTTACCTATACAGATAATTATGGAATCTCCTGTATCATAGACTAAACTTGTTGAGGTTCAAGGTACTATTCTTGATATAGTTTATAATGAAATTTCTTAAATCTCTCAAGTGCAGAATGAAGTGGTTGCAGCTTTATTAAGCAGATTTGTTAAAGAAAGACGATCAGTTATACCATCAGACTATATAATCTATTTTGTGAGCATGATTACAATATCCATTATATGGTTGATGTAATGACATATTTATAAATGTTGTTTCTTATCCTCAATCAAGTATGTGATTAGATGTCATAAAATGCGATATACAATCTATGAAACATATTTAGAAACTTACTGACTTGTCTAAAGATCACAAGTTTATTAGTTGCAAATTGGCGTACAAAATTAAAAGAATTTCAAAGAAAGATTGTGGAATTTAAAGCCAAATTGGTAATTAAAGTTTTCACTCTGAAAGAGGGGTGGATTGTTTATAGTGAAGAAATAACTATTTCTTTAAAAAAATTCTTTCAGAGTGAATGCGTCATTAATAGTTTATTTACTTATATATGGAGTTACGCCAAATAGATACAAAATATATATTGTACAACTGGATGATTTTGCAGCAGATTTAAGTAAACTTGTGTATAGACTAAAAAGTTCTAATTTATGGTCTTAAGCAAGTTTCCAGATAATATTATTAAAGTTTCATAGTGTTGTTATTTTGTTCAATTGCGAGCTCGCCGGTGTCTGGGCTTGCCTCCGATGAGCTCGCCGGACCTCGCCCTGGTCTGGCGAGCCTTCGACGAGGTCGCCAGACCGGCGAATGGCGGCGGATGGCAGCCGGCGGCGGCGGTGGACGGCGGTGGCGGACGGCGGACGGTGGCTGGCGATGGTGGACGGCGGTCGCGAGATGGCCGAATGGAAGAAGAAAATTTCTTGATTTTGATTCTCAAATTCGTTCCCGGAATAAGAATCAACTTTTTTTTTATTCTTAATTACATTCCAATCTTTTAACAAAATTTTCTTAAACGTGATTACTAGGCGAAACTTTAGGGAACAAAGAATCGAAATTTGGCCCGTAAATGTTTGGATGGTTCACCAAATAGGCCTTAAGTGCCACTCCTACTGCCAAAATCCGGCCAAATGGTTGACATGGTAATTTTCTAGTGAGTTGGGTGCAAAAAACGATGTCGTTTTGCACGTTGATGATGTGAGAAAATCAAAAACGATCATTTTGTTCGATCTGTAAATAATTAATATAAAAATATATTAAATTAAATTAAATTTTAATTTTATTTAAAATATTCTAAAAAATAAAAAAATTAAAATTAAAAAAATTAAAAAATTAAAAACTTAAAATTTTAAAAATTTAAAATTTAAAAAACTTAAAATTTAAAAAATTAAAATTTAAAAAACTTTAAATTTAAAATAAATTAAAACTTAAAAAAAATTAAAATTTAAACAACTTAAAATTTAAATATGGAAGTTCTTTAAATATTAAAATTAAGTTTTTCTAATTTTAAATTTTTTTAAATTTTAATTTTTTCAAATTTTAAGTTTTTAAAATTTTAATTTTTTCAAATTTTAACCTTGTTAATTATAATTTTTTTAATTTTAAGTTTTTTAAAATTTTAATTTTTTAAGTTTTAATTTTTTTAATTTTAATTTTTTAAAATTTTAAAATTTAAAATTTTTAAGTTTTAATTTTTTAAGTTTTAATTTTTTAAAATTTTAAAATTTAAAATTTTTAAGTTTTTTATTTTTTAGAATATTTTAAATAAAATTAAGTTTAAATTTAATTAAATTAATTTTTATATTAATTATTTCGCATCGACACAAACGATCGTTTTTCGTTTTCTCCGGCGTGAGTGTGCAAAATGATGTAGTTTTGCACCTAACTCGCCTGAAAATTGCCACGTCAGCCATTTGGTCGGATTTTGGCTGAAGTGACACTTAAGTGTTTCACTTTACTCCGAAACTAACACTTAAGTGTAACTTTTCGAAGTTATGTTACTTAGTGTCCCTCCGTGCCAAGTTATGACACTCCAGGTATCCCAAACTCCAAAGTGCAACATAAGCCATTGCACGAATGAAAATTGAGTATAATCTATACGTCTTTAGTGCAACTCCACATGAAGCCTCGGTCTCGTGATGATGCCCTCTTACTAGCTCCATAGAACCAAAGCCATAAATGCTGTGAAGATGGTCATCCACAGTGACTTCCGAGGCAGGAACATGTGTGCTGATGAGAAACAAGATACTAGGCATTAGGTTTGGTAAAAATTTCACTAGATTGTAGTTCACAAATGCCCTGTTTAATGTTCTTAAAGGAAGTTGATGACTTGGATTGTCTTCATTCAACACCAAATGCACTGTCAAAGACTGTTGTAGGAGGTGTGACTATAAATGTGATTGTTAATAGCTACCATTTTAGATTGAACTACGTGAACATCTCTTTTTTGACTTAATCGAAACCTTAGGAAGCATATAACCTGGTCTTTGGAAAACTTGTTTTGGCCATTGGAAAAAGATAAGCTCAAGAGAGACGTTTTCAGAATCTTACCTTAACTTTCGATGTCTGATCCTGTGGTAGATGAGTTGGAAACTTTTATTTCGAGCTTTTCACAGTCGTTACCGATTGTGCCTTCAAGGAATCCAACACTAGACATGTTAATAGGAAGGTACGCATGACTGGAAAAACTGGGAATTAGTATGAATTGCAATCTTGAGTCTTTGAGTTTACATCTTACAATCACTGAAGCATGGGAAGATGCTAACATTCACGAGAATCGTGTAACCAGCATCGCATTGGCAAGTGTGTTCATAAGTTGTAGACTTCGTGCATGTCCTTCCTCCACAATATATCCAGTAGCAAGCTACCTAGAAATTCCTTCAATACGATTTATGTACCAAAAGGATGAGGGAGGTGAAGATGATTTATGATCGAAGACAGATGTGTTGTATGGAACGGATGGGACTCGGGGAGGCCCTAGCATGCAGGAGTGCTCAACAGAACCTGCATGACAAGAAGATTTGCAACTTAAAGCCTATGTCCACAAAAGCAAAACACAATTCATATGAACCTCAATCATATGGCTTTGAAAGTTGAATGTTTATGTGAGGTAATGTGCAGAGTTTGCAGATGAAGCTCTCGAGCTTCATGTTCTAGGATTAGTTTTTTGTTTATCTTCCCAGAGTCGCATCATCCATGTATTTTGCCATTTACAAGGAGCGAAAAATTGGCGAGTTACACCTTTTTTCCCATTCTACTACAGAAAACTAGTCAAATGATTTTTTACTTAAGGCAAAGTGTTTGCTTTATTTACTCTTACAATTATTGCAACCTTCTAGACACTGAGATGGAACTTGAGGTCATCTTCATTGTCGAGGCACATTTGCTTCCAACCCACTTCGCACTGGCATTTGAAGCCAAATAGAACTTGAGGTCATCTTCATTGTCAAGGTGCATCTGCTTCCAACCCGCTTTGCACTGGCATTTGAAGCCAAATAGAGCATTGGCATTCACAACGCACGACCCTTTTCCACTTGGCACTTTGCCACATAGCTCCTCTGCATCATCGATTCAAACTGAGCATGAAAATCAGTCCACCATTTGTTGTAATTATTCATGAATGCGATGCAGATTGATCAACATTGATTCAAGCCGATGCAGGTCGTTGAGGTGGTAAATTTTCAAAAAACTCTTCTACAAGTGCTTGTTTTTTTCTTTCCTTTGAATTATTGTTTGGAGGTATATTTCTTAATTTTTCTTTTATGAAAGCTAATACGGGCACCTAGAGGGGGTGAATCGGTGCGAAAACAAATTTTGCAGAGTAAAGTATATAATTTTGCTTTTAAACCAACTTTGATTAGCAATAGATTATGAAAAAGAAATTAGACTTTAATAATTAAATAGAATTACGATCAAAGTAAAGGAGTTTAGGGAAGAGAATAAGAACACAAGGTTTATAGTGGTTCGGCTTAATCCAAACCTACGTCCACTCTTCCGCACTGACAACCCACTGGCTGGATTTCACTAAGAATCAAAAGAGTTGTTACAGTATAACTCTTCCTTGATTCCACAGTGTAGAAACTTTGTTATACTTCCTCAAGGTCTCACAGAAGTATAAACTCTCTCTTGAGTACAAGTTTCGCTCAACAATTGAATTGAAAAAGAACAAAAAGCTTCAAACTTTGGAATTCTTTTATCGCGCACACACTCAAATAACTTGGAACATCCTCCTTATATATGCTTTTCCATGTCTTCATACCTGTTGGCACTTATCAAAGGAGCTCTTTCAATCTACCTTTTGGAATAATCAATTAGGGAGATTTTGAGTTCTTTAAGGAATATGACGATAGCCCACCAATCCAAGGTAGATGCAACGTATTTGATGATGCGTTTTGCAGCACTTAAATGAGATTCTTTGGGATCTGATTGAAATCTGGCACAAATACAAACACTAAACAGAATGTCAGGTCTAGAAGTAATAAGATAAAAAAAGTGAACTAATAATGCTCTTGTATAGCTTCTAGTCAACTTTCTTTCCTCCTTCATCTTTGTCCAACTTCGAGGAACTTGACATTGGTATATCTGTCTTTTTGCAATTCTTCAAGCCAAAATTTTTAACAAGTTCTTTAGCATACTTTTCTTGGTGAATTAAAATTCCTTATTTCAATTGTTTTACTTGAAGTCCGAGAAAGAAAGATAGTTCACTCATTATGCTCATTTCAAACTCATCATGCATAGTCTTAGAGAATTTCTTGCACGGATTTTCATTAGATGATCCAAAAATAATATCATCAACATAAATTTGAACAAGCAAGAAGGTTTTGCTTTCTCTTTTGATAAACAGTGTAGTATCTACCTTTTTGTGGCGCTGAAACTTCTAACCAGGTAAGAGGTTTAAAAAATGCTTTGGGAAAGGAGGGAACAGTAGGAAAAGGGAAGAAGAATGATATGCGCTAAGATGAACTTCTCGACAAACACATCTGTTTTTGCCATTCCCGGAGATCTAACAGTTTGGTTTGGCTGATTTTTGGAGTGAAGCATCGATGCAACACCTTCTCCAACTTCACTGTTCGGATTTGGATAGTTTGGTCTATTTTTCGAGAAAGCCTACGACCTAGACTTCGAATTTCTGTAGGTCAATTCTGGTTTTTTTCGCCTGGTCTTCTGCGATCTTCCTGGATCTGCTCCGGTTGGAATGGGTTGATATTTCTAAGGAAGCCTCCCCTTCCCCCTATCATCAATCCCTCTAAAGGATTATTTCTGAAGAGCCTTAGTTTGAGCGTGCACATAAGTTGTTCAACGATATTCCTGAAGGGGCCTGGACTTGTTTGGGTGGTTCTCGGTGTTCCGTCGATCAGTGCCTCTTCTGGGCATCGTACTTTGGAAGCTGCCGACCCTGGTGGTTGGTTTCGTTTAGGCCCTGCATTTCCTTCCTCCTGAAGGCGCACTCCCAATCGGGCTAGTATTCCTCGTGATGGTTTTTCTGTGCTCGTGATTCGGTGCAGTCTAGGTGTTTGTCAAAATGCCCCCAACTGCCGTTGAGGCTTCCAACTCAGCTCCTGCAGCCCGACCTACTTCAGGTCCCTCCATGGGAGGCCCAAGCCCTTCCCCAGGTGTAGGTGCTACCCCGGAGATGCTAGGTAGGGCCTTATCCACTTCGCCCCCAACCTGTTGGGCAGAATAGGAAGCCAGCTCATCTATCCCTTGTTGCCTAGAAGAATAAGCAGCACACTCAACAGAACCCCTCAACTCGACAGAGTCGATCAAGGGGCCGAAGCCATTGGTGTTCCAAATCAAACCGAGCTGGGCTTGAGGCCGCAGGTCCAAGTGGTGCTTCCCCACCTGCTCGCCTAAATCACACCCCCGCTACTCCACATGATAGGAGTGGTAGAAGACGATCTTTGCAGCCTCGGCGTGGGGTGTCGGGGAGAGCAAACTTACAATCCTGGGCTAATGTTGTTGTGGCCAAGGTGGCCTCAAAGGGGTACGACTTGGAGTTTTGCCCTCCATCTTATGTGGACAGCAAATTGCTTCTTGAAGTGACTGAAGAAGACCTCGAAGCTACAGATCCTCTACTTAAGGAATGCTTGGTTGGCTATTACATTGGCCAACGAATACCGTTCAAAGTGACTAAAGCGGCTTTCAAGAAGGCCTGGGGTCCAAACTTGGCCAAAGTTATGGCTACGGGAAAGGGTTTCTTCCTCTTCCACCTCCCGGATAGGGAATTTCACCGCAAGGTCCTCGAGGGGGGTTCCTTCACTGTTTCGAAAATACCCCTAGTGCTGTAGCAATGGCGCCCATCCTTGGAGTTCCATAAGGAATCTCTCCTGTCGGTTCTGGTTTGGGTCAAGCTCAAGAACCTCCCTATTGCTTTGTGGTTGGCTCAGGTAATCAGCAAAGTGGCTAGCTATGTCGGTAGACCCCTCTACGTCGACTTAAGGACGGAACACCTAGAGAGGCTCACCCTTGCCAGAGTGTGTGTCAAGATCACGGCGAGGCAACCAACCTATGAGTTTGTTGAGGTGGTTTTCTCCACGGAGAATTGTGTATCGTTGAGGTCGAATATGAATGGAAGCTGTTGGCTTGTGTTGGATGTGGCATTTTTGGCCATAGATGCAACACTCCAGATGTTCCTCACTCGGGCCCATCCCACAACAACGAGCGCGCTACCCCCTCTGGCCCTTAGGGTAGGCCTCCAATCCCCCTTCCTCCTCCGACGTCACAGATTCAGCAGGGCCAGAGCGACGAGAGGACGTAAGACAATCCCCTCTTCCTAAACGGACCTGATGAAGTGCTTGCACGGTCTGTGGAGCTTCTAGCTCCAGAAAAGATCCCACCGGTGATTACCGAGCCGGTCCCAGCTGCGCCTTCAACCTCGACCGTGCTTGATCAGGAGTCGTCCCTGCCTTAGAACCCTATACTACCTTCTTCTAGCTTGGACACTTGGAGGCAAGTAAAACCCAAGAAGAAGCAAGGCCCCAAGGAAGCTGCATCCTTCAGCCTAGCCCCGATAAGTGTAAATGGACACTCTTTAAAGCTGAAAGGACCTGGCCAGGCTAAAACCGATCCCCCTCAGCTGCCCCGTAAGGCTGGGAGAAGTCACCCAACTACGTCAAAGCCCCCTGTAGGCCCCTCTGCGTAAGTTCGGTAGAAACCTGCATCCTCGCCTATCGTACTTGAGGAATGCTTGCATGAAATCTCTGAAGTGCATGCTGTCTTCGAGGATGAAGATCTCCTTTCAGTGGGTGCCCATCCCCAACATCGTCCCTTGTAGATGTTCCGGTTGTGACTCTTCAAGATAAGCTTCTTCAGCTTCGTCCAGATCCCGCGCCCTCCTTGGCTGCTCCACCGGTGTCGGCCAAGAAAAAAGCTACAAAAAAGAGGTAACTGCCTCTTCCCCCTTGTACATATGTATATAGGCTTATGAAACATTAGAGGCCTTCGCGATCCGTTAAGAAGGGCCGAAGTTAGGAAGTTTGCTGCCAAGCATAACCTTTGCTTTATTGGGCTTATAGAGATGAAGGTCTCTGAAGATGACTTTGATTCATTGTCCTCATTCTTGATGAAAGATTGGAAATGGGTTGCAAACTATGAATTCTCTTCCCGGGGTAGGATCTGGGTTGGTTGGAACTCGGATTTTATTAACTATGATATAGTTACCATCACCGATCAAGCCATACATGGTAGGGTCACCCTACACCAGTCTGCTAAGAGTTGTCATATATCTGTTATCTATGAGGAGCATTCGTTCACCAAACGTCGGCCGCTGTGGGAAGACCTCCTACATATGAGCAATCTTTCGCAGGATTCGCCATGGCTAGTGGGTGGGGATTTTAATGCCTTGAATGACCCCTCAGATTAGGTCGGTGGCTCCAACAACTGGATTCCTTATTTTGACAAATTTGCAAACTGTTTAGCTCATTCTGAATTGGAGGATCTCAGATATGTTGGCCTACGGTTCACTTGGTCGACTTCTTCTGGTCTGGCTAGAAAGATGAGGAAAATAGATCGAGTCTTGGTTAACTTCAGATGGAATATGGACTTCTCATTCTCGGAGACCTCCTTCTTAAACCCGAGCATTTCTGATCACTCACCCATGGTAGTCAGAGTGCTCAATCCAATTCTCAGAAGAAGACCGTTTAAATACTTTGATTTCTGGTCAAAGCATCCGCAGTTCTCCTGCATTGTTCGACAGGTGTGGGACTCACCTATCCAGGGGTACTCTATGTACAGGCTTGTCTCCAGGTTGAAAGTACTCACGGGTAGACTAAAGCAACTAAATAGAGAAGCATTCTCCAACATTTTAGCTAGGGCAGAGGAAGCTAGAGAAGCCCTCCGCCTTGTGTAGATCGACCTTCAGCTCCATCCGTTAGACTTTGACCTTGCTGATCTTGAGAAGACGAGGTGTCACCTCTTTGTGGATTTGCACCGAGATGAGGAATTCTTCTACAGGCAAAAATCTAGAATTCGATGGCTTCAAGAAGGTGATTGCAACTCTCGTTTCTTTCACCTTTCGGTCAAGAAAAGACAATTGTGTAATAGAATCCTCTTGGTTACCAACAATATGGGTGAGTTGATCATGGACGCTGAAATGGTTCTGCAGGTCTTTGTCTCCTTTTTTTCTAACCTGCTTGCTCCTCACTCATCTCTCTCCAAGCCTTCCCTTCAAGAGGTTAAAGACTATATTCGAAGGCCTCTGTCTTTGCACCAGGTTAGTTCTCTATCTACCTCGGTCCTAGATGATGAAATTCGGGATATGCTCTTTTCGCTCCCTAAAGGGAAGGCCCCGGGCCCAGATGGGTTCACGGCGGAGTTCTTCAAGACAAATTGGGAGATTGTGGGACCATCTGTCTTGGAGGCGGTTAGGGAATTCTTCTCTTCGGGCCGGCTCCTGCATGAGGTAAACAACACTATCCTCACTCTAGTTCCTAAAGTACCTTATGCTAGTGTAGTTACCGACTTTAGACCCATAACATGCTGCAATACAATTTACAAGATCATCACGAAGATCATATCCAATTGCATTGCTTCTGTCCTAAGTGATATCATTGATCCCTCCCAAAATGCCTTTGTGAAAGGAAGAAGGATTAGAAATAATCTATTGTTAGCTCAGGAGCTGTTTGCTGGTTTCCACTTAGACCCATATCTCCCAAAATGTGCTGTCAAAGTGGATTTCAAGAAGGCTTACGATAACGTAGACTGGGATTTCCTTCAGTTAACGCTACAGGCCTTTGGATTCCCGGATTTTCTCATTCGATTAATTATGGCTTGTGTGAGGACTCCGAAATACTCCATTTTGGTCAACGGGGAACTACATGGGTTCTTCTCGGGCGACCGTGGTCTTCGCCAGGGCGACCCTATGTCCCCCTACCTATTCACCCTAGTGATTGAGGTTTTTTTCTGGAATTCTAAGAGATCACACATCCCACAAGGAATTCAAATACTATTGGCGGTGTAAGTCAGTCGAGCTTTCTCACTTATTTTTCGCTGATGATGTATTCTTGTTTAGCCAGGCTGATTGGAGATCCATCACCTTATTAAAGAAGGGCCTGGATTTGTTCTCCTCTTGGAGCGGATTACTTCGGAATAAGAATAAGAGCGAAGTATTTCTATTGGGCGGTTCTCAAACTCTTCGAAATTACATCCTATTAGCCTTTGGGTTTACGGAAGGTTCACTCCCAGTACGCTATCTTGGAGTGCCTGTTATCTTTTCCAGGCTTGGGAAATCAGACTGCATCACCTTAATTGAGCGGATCACTGCTAGAGCTAAGTCTTGGGCTCATCGCTTGCTCTCTTTTGCCGGTAGGCTTCAATTGATCAGGTCAGTTTTGCATTCAATTCAAGCTTTTTGATCGAGTGTGTTCACATTATCGGCTTCGGTCCTTAACAGTATCGAACAAATTCTGCGACAATTCTTATGGAAAGGAGCTACCCTCGGTAAAGGCGGGGCGAAGGTATCGTGGGATGACGTTTGCCTACCAAAAATGGAGGGTGGTCTAGGCATCTGCAAATTGAAATATTGCTATGTTAAAGTACATATGGATCCTATTCACGGACAATGAGTCCCTTTGGTGCCGCTGGATCCACTAAAATTTTTTAAAGACATAGAACTTTTGGATCGCTTCATCCCCCAAAACCTGCTCTTGGGCTTGGAAGAAGATACTACAACTAAGAAGGGATTCTCGCCTTTCCTTTATTTGGAAGCTTGGGAATGGTCTCTCCGTTTCCTTATGGTTTGATCGGTGGCACCCGAGAGGCTCTCTTGATGCTATCCTACCACCTCCTATCATCCAGACCTCGGGCCTTCCTCATTCGGTTGTGGTAGCGGACCTCCTCTCGCCGATGGGAATCTCCTTGTGCAACCTAATGGGAACTTGGGGCCTTTCCCTCCCGGCGCTTAACCAGAGTCCGGACAGTTTTTCTTGGTGCTGGCACCCTTCAAGCTGCTTCTCGGTGGGCTCAACTTGGGACCGATTGAGAAGTAAAGGAAGCCAAGTACCCTGGGCTTCGCTCATCTGGGCCAACGACATCACCCCCAGGTTCCAGTTCAATCTCTGGCTTCTTGCTAAAAACCGTTTGCCTACCTAGCAATTTCTTCTCTCTTATGGTAGAATTGATTTTGCCACTTGTGCCTTTTGTAATGAACTCCCTGACTCCATTGAGCACTTGTTTTTTGAGTGCCACGTGTCGGTGTCCATTGCTTATTTTTGGGCTACTCATTGTAATCTCCCTTGGCGTCCTAGGCCTTGGAATGATAACCTCTTATGGGCTGTGTCGTTTCTTAAGGGCAAAGACTTTTATCACATCATAGCTCACCACTCCTTTGCAGCTATGTGTTATATCATTTGGAAGAAAAGGAATGCTATTATCTTTCGTGGAGAATCGGTGGTTCTTGCTGCTATGAAGAATCATATCATCAAGAATGTCAAAGATAAAGCTGCCACTTTCTCTATTGTTCCTGCCACCCCGAGGAATAGAAGGCTTCAGACAAGCTGGGGCTTCGACCTTGCCATATTCGATGTTCATGAGGAAAATGCTTAATCTCCCTGCTTATGATCTCCCTTGCTCCGATCTGGTGCGGTGCTGACGACTGTGGCTTTCTTTTGGCGGCTGACAGTCTTCTTTTGTACTAGCACTCTCGTGCTTCTTGTTGACCTTGTGAAAGTGCTAGTATGAACACCTAGAATGGGGTGAATAGGTGTATAAAATAAATCTTGGCAAATATATGTGGAATAAAATAAACTTCGAGTAAAACAAAGAAGTTAAGGAAAAGAATAAGAACACAAGATTTATAGTGATTCGGCTTAATCCAAGCTTACGTCCACTCTCCCACGCTAACAACCTTCTTGGCTGGATTTTGTTGGAGAAATCTTCTTGAAGTGTTTTGAAGCTGAAAAAACGTTTCCATCAGTCTAGTCTGAAGGCTTGCAGACTCAGCTATTCAAAGTCTGAAGACCTCCGGACAGCCAGACTCAAAACTCAAAGTCTATCCTCATTGACAGTCTCTAATCCGTTAAAGAAAGGTTATCCAGAATTGGATGTTTCATTAAGGATATGACCTTATCGACTAGAGAAGATCTCTTTGTTGGAAAAGACATAACGGAATCCTTTGATTGATCGAGATTGACTCGAAGATTAAGGATTCGATGATTGCCTAAATATTCTTAGAAGGTTCTACTTATGGAAACCGAGATCTCGATTGTATGGGCGAACATGATTGATGGGCTATCGACACGTTCCTTTAATAGCTCGAATAATCTTCCTAATTGATTCCGTCCAACGGGTAGATTGGAGGAATTCCTTTGGAAAGTGCCAACGGGTATGATGGCATAAAGGAGTATATAAGGAAGACGCTCTAAGTTGTTCGAGGTGTGCGCGATAGAAGAATTTCAAAGTCTGAAACTTCCTGTTGTTTAGACAATTCCTTTGAGCGAAATCTTGTACACAAAAGAGAGTCTATATTTGTAAGAAACCTTGAGGAGGTGTGGTAGAACATCTACACTGTGGAATCAAGGAAAAGCTGTGCTGTAACTTCTCTTTTGTTCATAGTGAAATCCAGCCGGTGGGCTGTTAGTGCGAAAGAGTGGACGTAGGCTTGGAATAAGCCGAACCACTATAAACCTTGTGTTCAATTTTCTCTTCCTTACTCTCTTTACTTTGATCGTACTTCATTTTGTTAATCATTAGAGACCTTCCTTTCTATCGGTTGCCTAGAATCGCTTCCGTATCTCGATAAATTGTTTGTGCACCTATTCACCCCCCTCTAGGTGCTTATACTAGCTATCTCAATTGGTATCAGAGCTCGTGTACTCACTTTATTTGAAGTGTTTTACTTCAGAGTTAAAGATCCATGGCTAGTATGTTGGCTCAAGGGCTGGTAGAAGGGCAAAGCAACACCAGATCGCCTTACTTTGATGGAAAGGACTACAACATATGGAAAAACAAGATGAAGGCGTTTTTAAGATCAAAGGATCCTTTGGAATGGGATGTTGTAGAAAAAGGAATCGTTCCTAAAGCTGCATCTGTCTCAGAAAGAGGAAAAGATACTGTTGAGTCTAGCAAAATGACTCAGGAAGAGATAATCAAGAGACAAGCTCTTGATGCAAAAGCAATTTATTCTTTATATTGTGCTTTATCGCCTACTGAATATAACAGAATATATTCTTGTGATACAGCCAAAGAAGTCTGGGATAGACTACACATTACCTATGAAGGTACCGATCGAGTGAAAGAGACTAGAATCAACATTCTTCTCGGCCAATACGAAGCCTTCAGAATGAAATTGGGAGAATCTATAACTGACATGTTTAGTCGTTTTACAGAAATCGTGAATAGTCTTGAAAATCAAGGTCAACCAATTTCCGATCCCATGAAAGTAAACAAGCTACTACGTGGACTCTCCAAGGATTGAAATCACATAAAGACCTCAATCAGAGAGACCCAAAGAATCATGCCATTGTCTGTCGATGAGTTGGTTTGGACTCTTCAGTCTTATGAAGTGGAACGAATCAATGAAGACGAAGATCCTAAAGGTAAGAAATCTATTGCATTAAAATCTAATGATGATTCTGATGTAATAGATTCTGAAGATGACATGGATGATGAAGAACTTGCTCTCATGATAAGAAGATTTAGAAAGCTGAACAGAAAAGGAAGAAGATTCAATTCAAAGAAACAAAGTTTTCAAAAGCAACAGACCAAGTCTACTGAAGATGATGAATCAAACAAAGATATAGTCTGCTTTGAATGTAAGAAAAAGGGACACATCAGACTCTCTTCTAAGGAAGAAGAAAGGAAAAACTGAAAAATATCGAAAATCTCTCAAAGCTGAAACCTGGAGTGATACAAAGTGCGAAGATAGTGATGATGATTATGCGAACATATGTCTAATGGCACAATCGGATTCAGAATCAAACTCCGAGACTAATTCAGATCCGAGAAAGTGAATTTGAGGTAAGTAACTTCGAAATCCCTATTAAAGTTTCAAAATTTATTGATGAATTATGTTTTAGTCTTAAGACTTCTCTTAAAAGAATTTCCGAACTCAAAAAAGAAAATTCTGCTTTAAAACAACAAAAGAATGTTTTGGAAGAAAAAGTGAAATGCTTAGACCAGAATAATTCTTCTCTCAAAGAAAGTAAAGACAATCTTTTAAAAGAAAATGCATTTTTTGAAAAATAATATTTCAAATATTTCCAAAAGATTTTCTCTTGGATCTGAAAAACTAGAAAAGATACTTTCTGTTCAAAGACCTTATTTCAATAAATCTGGTTTGGGAATGACTGAAACCATCCCTTTAATCGATTTTCCTAAAGTGAAAGAAAGAATTAAATAAAGACCCACAAGAAATGCTTACAAAAATCATTTTGAAATGACCTTTGTAAAACCGGTAGAGGTCGCAATGCTCTTAGATGTTCAAAATGCAATAGTGCGATCATTTTGAGAAAGAATGTCCTATGGTTTGGAGACCTGTCAATAAAGTTTGGACAAAAACCGCATATTGGACTAACTCAAAAGGATCCAAGAAAATATGGGTACCAAAGAAAAATTGAGTCTCTTTTTAAATGTAGGTCACTATCAAGAAAAAGGTGAAATGGTACCTGGATAGTGGATGCTCGAGACACATGACAGGAGATTCAAATTTCTTCATAAAGCTTGTTCAAGTGAATGGTGGAAAAGTCTCATTTTGAGGAAACAGCAAAGGAAAAATAGTGGGATTTGGAACTGTAAAGATTGGGAATCTCACAATAGGCAATGTTTCTTTAGTTGAAGGGCTAAACTATAATCTGCTCAGTGTCAGTCAGCTGTGTGATGCCGGTTTTAGAATCAACTTTTAAAAGGGTATTTGTTCAGGAATCAGTAAAGACTCTACTCAGTCATTCATGGGTCGAAGACATGAGAATATCTACCTCTTGGACGTGAAACCAGATGGATCGCAATGTCTAATTTCAATCCAAGACGAAGCAAGCTTATGGCACAAGAAGCTTGGGCATGTTAACATGAAGTAGATATCTAAAATCTCAGCAAAGAAGCTTGTTCGTGGTCTACCCAATTTAACATACCAAAAGTCTGATCTATGTACACCATGTATATTGGGAAAACGGGTAAGAAATTCCTTTAAACCAATAAATCAAGTTTCCACTAACCGTGTACTACAGCTCTTGCATATGGATCTCTTCGGACCAACAAGAACGTAGAGCATTAGAGGTAAGAAATATTGCCTAGTGATTGTGGATGACTACTCACGATTTACTTGGGTATATTTCTTAGCAAGTAAGTCTGAAACTTTCTCTTACTTTGAAAAATTTGCCAAGAAGGTTCAGAATGAAAAGGGGTATGTCATTTTAAGTATAAAAACTTACCATGAAGGTGAATTTGAAAATCAAGATTTTGCAAAATTTTGTGATAAATCTGGTTTTCAACATTTGTTCTCCTCTCCATATACTCCAGAGCAAAATGGAGTTGTGGAAATGAAGAATAGATCTCTTCAAGAAATGGCTAGAACTCTTTTAATTGAAAGCAATATCTCTCTACGATTTTGGGCTGAAGCAGTTTCAACATCATGTTATATTATCAATAGAGTTTTTCTAAGGCCTATTCTAGAAAAAACCCCTATGAACTATTCAAAGAAAAGAAACTCATTGTTTCATATTTTCATGTATTCGGATGCAAATATTTCATATTGAAAAATGCAAATGATCGAGTTGGTAAGTTTGAAGAAAAGTCAGATGAATGCATCTTCCTTGGATATTCAACCACAAGCAAAGCATATATAGTTTACAACAAGAAGACTCAAACTGTGGAAGAATCAATGAATGTCAAATTCCAAGATTCTATACAAAATGAATCCATTCAAACTCATCTCGAAGAGATTGAACCTGCTCCAGACTCTACAAAGTCTAAATCTCAAGAAGCAGCTCAGACTTTGAAGGACCAGCAACAAGTGACTATTGAAGATTCAAGTGAAGGAAGTCACCATCAATCTGATAAATTAACAAGCAACTAGAAACATAAGTCCAGCCATCCCAAAGATCTTATTATTGGCGACATCAATGAAGGAATTCGCACAAGATCCAAAAGGCGAGAAGAGTCTAATGCTGTGACTCTTATTTCTGAAATAGAACCCAAAAGCATAGAAGAAGTTTTATCCGATGAGAGCTGGATTGAAGCTATGCAAGAAGAACTCAGACAATTTAAAATTAATGTTGTCTCGGGAGCTGACTCCTAAACCAAAAGGTAAATCAATTGTTGGAGCTAAATGGGTTTTCAGGAACAAGATGGACGAAAAAGGAAAAGTCATAAAAAAACAAGGTTAGACACGTGGCCAAGGGATACACACAAGAAGAAGGAATCGACTATGACGAGACTTATGCACCGGTAGCAAGGTTAGAAGCAATTCGTTTATTACTTGCAATTGCTTGTCATAAGAATTTCAGGTTATTCCAAATGGATGTCAAAAGTGCCTTCCTAAATGAACTCATCTGTGAGGAAGTTTATGTGGAACAACCACCTGGGTTTGAAGACCCAAGGAGACCAAACTCAGTATTCAGACTCAAAAATGCCTTATATAGCTTAAAGCAAGCACCTCGAGCTTGGTACGACAGACTAAGTAAGTTTTTAATTCGAAATGGTTTTGTTAAAGGTAAAGTAAACACTACTCTTTTTATTAAAAGAGAAAGCAAAAGTTTTCTGCTTGTTCAAATATATGTCGATGATATTATTTTTGAATCCTCTAATGAAAGTCTGTACAAGAAATTCTCTAAGACTATGCAGGATAAATTTGAAATGAGCATGATGGATGAGTTAACCTTCTTTTTTGGACTTCAAATAAAACAACTGAAGGAAGGAACTTTCATTCATCAAGAAAAGTATGCAAATGATCTTGTCAAAAAGTTTGGACTGGACAATTGCAAAAAAGCTGACATACCAATGTCAAGTTCCTTGAAGATAACAAAAATGAAGAAGGAAAGAAAGTCGACCAAAAGTTATATAGGAGTATCATCAAATCACTTCTTTATCTTACTGCTTCTAGACCTGACATTTTGTTTAGTGTTTGCATTTGTGTTAGATTTCAATCATACTCGAAAGAATCTCATTTAAATGCAGCAAAGCGTATTATCAAATATGTTTCATCAACTTCAAGCTTTGGTCTCTGGTATCTAAAAAAATGAGACTTTACTCTTCTTGGATATTCAGACGCAGACCTTGCTGGATGCAGAGTCAATAGAAAGAGCACCTCGGGTACCTGTTAACTAATTGGAGGCAAGATAGTGTCTTGATTTTCAAGAAAGCAAAGTACAGTAGCTCTCTCTACAGCAGAAGCAGAGTATATAGCTCTCGGAAGTTGTTGTTCACAAATTCTGTGGATAAAACAATAGCTAAGAGACTTTGGAATTGAAGACTCATGCACGGAGATTAATTACGACAACACCAGCACTATAAATCTCACCAAAAATCCAATTCTTCACTCAAGAGCAAAGCATATAGGGATTCGACATCACTTTATTAGAGACCATGTTCAAAATGGAGAAGTTTCAATTCAATTTGTTGATTCAAAGAACCAACTGGCAGATATATTCACAAAGCTTTTGGAGAAAAATCAATTTGAAACCATTCGTTCCAGACTCAACATTTTAAGGTATGAGGAAATCAAAGTCTAAAGACTCTCAGACTCAGACATACAAGACCTTGACTGTAAGTTAGTCTCTCTCTCAAATCTTATCTTGAAGAGGTACGATCGTCAGACTGTATTTAAATTATTGCTATATTTAATCAACGTAATTATTGCATCGTTTCCTTTTCAAAAAGGAAGTTATTTTTTGAAATGACTATTTTCGCGAAAAAAAAAGGACAGTTATTTTGAAAATGCATCTTTTTATTTTCCTTTATGATGGTTCGTATATCTCTATGATGGTTCGTATATCTCTCTTTTTAACCGATCATGCACTGTTGATTCCTCTTCACTTTACTCTCAAAAACCCTAGAAAGCATCGATCTTCCATTCCCGTTTTTCTTCCTTGTTTAATCTTCGAAAAAGTTGTCATCTTTCTTGGGAAAGTCAAGCAAGGAATCTTCCAAAAACTTAGAAAGGTGTCATTTTCAAGAAAGTCTTCGAGAATCGCAAACAGGGGACCACGGCGAATGAGTGAGGGGCCTATGCACTTCGATCTCACCGAAGAAGAAGTGTCTCTAGAACAGCAACCGAGCCCACAACATTCTCAGCAGCGTCATTCTCCTCCATCTAGTCCTCAAGGCGTTGATCATCAACAAGAGGAAGAAATCATTGAGGATGCAGACCCTGTAAGAGTTCAAAAGCCCGCTTTTATTTATAAGTTGTACCATGCTTTAAAAGGGACTCGTACTCTTTTGAACTATGTCAATGATTTTCTTAAAGACAATGGGTATGTAAATGAATATATCTTTCTGTGAAAAATGGAAAGTTTGGGAATTGCTCGTAAAGGGGTGGTAGAGGAAACCCTTGCGAATATCCCAAGTGATCCTCGTGATTGGGGAGTGAATCCTGTAGATGAGAATGATGATGATAAACTGTACAGCCAATTTTAACCGAGAATGGGTGTTGCGGTTGAAAATCGAGGAAAAATGGGAGACTTGTTCAGATCAAAGGAACAGAAGGATCTGTACTCAAAATTGCTGAAGCGTGGGGTGATAAACCCTAGGAGTGTGGATTTTGATTTTCTGGATGCTTGTGAATGTGAACTTGAGGGAAAAGTTCGGTTATCTTCAACTTGAAAAGTTACTCAACACTACGAGAGGCCTATGCTTTGAACTAACCGCATATTTCTATTCAAATCTTAGCTTCTTGGATGCAAATAGATTCTCTTTCAGCGTCAAAGATCAAGACTTTGTTGTGGATATGGATATGCTGGCAGATGTGTTAGGAGTTGAGAGAGGAATATATCAACCGATCAAAATTTCTATTGCTCATGCTACATTGGAACTTGTTAAGGACAGGAGAACAGAGGAAAATATTTCCTACTTAAGGATGAGTGCGTTCAACATCTTGCTTCACAAGATTGTGATCAATTGCCTCCGACCGAAATCAACTTCCAAGACTGATGTTTCAAGTTCAGAGGCAAAGCTGATGTATGCCATCCTCACTGGGAAAAGGTTTTCTCTTCCTCACACTGTTATGTTCCACATGTATAGAGCCATGATGAATGACAGAGGTCAACTTCCTTACCCAAGTCTTGTGACGAAGTTATTTAGACATTTGAATATTCAGCCTCCGCAAATCTTTTGTGTTCGATCGTGCGATCATATGGTGGTAGGACTAAAAATGGTGACCAAAATGCGTCTGAAGGAATTAAACAAGGCGTTGGAGAAATTCAAGGAGAAGACTCCAGTCAAAGCTCATCAACCCTCTTCTTCATCAAAATGGAAAGGAAAGGAGCCATTGGTTGCTTCAAAATCGAAAAGAAGAGCTCTTATTGTTGAAGATGAAGATGATGATGAAAATCTCACCATCTTTGCAATGGCTTTTAAGAATTTGAGTCGTTCTGTTCCAGAGAAAGAATCGGAACAAATGACGAAAGAAACAGAGGAGAAGGAAGCAGAGGAGAAGGGAGAAGAAGAAATAGAAGCTGAAAAGGAAAGAGCTGAGAAAGAAGAAGAAGAGCAAAGAGAAGAAGGAGAACCTGAGGAACACTCTTCTCCACCTGAAGGCATGGAAATAGGGGGAGATCAAGAGAAAAGATGGCAGTCCTCATATCCGGCTGCAAGTGAGGGAGTCAGTCGCTCTCCAGCAGACCCATAGGACATTTATGCCTCTCAATTTCTAGAGGAAGGTCATGAAGTTTCATCGCCAAACCTGCGAGATTATGCTGATCTACCATCGTCTGCATTTACTCCATCAGATCGGGCCGAAGCAAGTACTCAGACTGATAATGCAACAGATTTTAGCAAAATCATGAATATTCTCTTGGAGATGCAAGATCAAATTTATGCTTTGGGATGCGAGGTTCCAAACTTGCAAAATGCGGGTCAAGTTTCTTCATGTTCATTGAATGATAAAATCCAAGCCCTCACTGTTCAAATTCAGGCCAATGCTAAGGGTGAGGAGATTGCACAACTGAAGGAAGACTTGAAAAGGCTGGAAGGCATCGTTCAGTCTATGGGAGATTTTCAGCTTGTTCGCATTCCCAAGCAATCTTGACTTTATTCCATTTTCATCTCAACCTTTTTAATGATGACAAAAAGGGGGAGAGATGTAAGATTTGAACAATTTGATTTTTAATCGTGTGGTTTGTTGGACCGTTTGTTGGATTGTTGGATTTTGTTGGATTGTTTTGATGTTTAACTCTGTTTGACTTTGTTTTTGTGTCTGGATGAGAACTGAACTAGACTTGGACTTGACTGCTTCTATTAACTACTATTGATATCTTATGGATGGCTTTATCGCATACTAGACTAACCTATTTTCTGTGGTTGCGGATTCTAGTGTTATTCATTTAGCCATAAGATATGCATATGTGTTTGAGAAATGTTTTGCAGGTCAAAGTTGTCCAAATCTGCAGGAAAGTTTTGTCACCATCAAAAAAGGGGAGATTGTTGGAGAAGTCTTCTTGTAGTGTTTTGAAGCTGACAAAACGTTTCCATCGATCTAGTCCGGGCTTACAGACTCTTCTATTTAAAGTCCGAAGACCTCCGGACAGCCGCACTCAAGACTCAAAGTCTATCCTCTTTGACAGCCTCTAATCTTGAAGAAAGGTTATCCGACTGGATGTTTCATTAAGGATATGACCTTATCGATGGAGAAGATCTCTTGGCTGGAAAAGACATAACGGAATCCTTTGATTGATCGAGATTGACTTGAAGACTAAGGATCCGATGATTGCCTAAACATTCTTGAAAGGTTCTACTTATGGAAACCGAGATCCTGATTGTATGGGCGAATAGGATTGATAAGCTATCAACACGTTCCTTTAATAGCTCGAATAATCTTCCTAATTGATTTCGTCCAACGGGTAGATTGGAGGAATTCCTTTGAAAAGTGCCAACGGGTATGATAGCATAAAAGAGTATATAAGGAAGACACTCTAAGTTGTTCGAGGTGTGCGCGATAGAAGAATTTCAAAGTCTGAAACTTCATGTTGTTTAGACAATTCCTTTGAGCGAAATCTTGTACACAAAAGAGAGTCTATATTTGTGAGAAACCTTGAGGAGGTGTGGTAGAACATCTACATTGTGGAATCAAGGAAAAGCTGTGCTGTAACTTCTCTTTTATTCATAGTGAAATCCAGCCGGTAGGCTGTCAGTGCGGAAGAGTGGACATAGGCTTGGAATAAGCCGAACCACTATAAACCTTGTGTTCAATTTTCTCTTCCTTACTCTCTTTACTTTGATCGTACTTCATTTTGTTAATCATTAGAGAACTTCATTTCTATCGGTTGCCTAGAATCGCTTCCGTATCTCGATAAATTGTTTGTGCACCTATTCACCCCCCTCTAAGTGCTTATACTAGCTATCTCAGATTCCACTATGCAATCAACAAGAGATTACAACTTTGAGTGCAAACACTTAGTAGATCACACTATCTCACTAAGTCACTCCTTTGGTATTTCTCTCACGATCATAAAGGTTTAAGCTCTTCAAAGACAAGTGTATGAACAAAGATCGCTCGGACTTTGGAATTATAAATTCTACGCTCCGTCTCTTACTTGCTCATCGGTCTATGATCTCCTTAAATACTCCTCCACTTCCAAACTACCCGTTGGACAATATCCCAGAGAATCGTCTTCCAATATACCCATTGGACAGCTTTGTATCTAGAATATTTGGTAGCCGTTGAGTGACAAAGGTAGAATCCCAAATTAATTCCGATCGCCCATACAAACGAAATCTTGGTTTCCATAAGTAAAGCTTCTTCGTATAGAAAGTTCTTTTTTTCAAGATCCAATCGTCAATCAAATAGATTGAGTCAATCAAATCAATCTTGATGTGGAATCCAAACCAGATCACTAGCCGTTGTATGATTGGACTTGAGTTACGTTCTGTCGAATCTGGATGTAAAGTCTGATAGTAATAGATTTTACAATCTGTGTCTGAGTGCAATAGATTTTACAATCTGGATCTGAACATATTCTGCTTCTGAACAAATTTAGCTTTAAGGTCTTAACACTGTCTGAATAAGTTCAGCTCCAACATAGAGTCTGTCTTCTGGTTCAGCTTCAGCATATAGTCTGTCTTTCGGTTCTTCATTCACGTTCAGTCTGGAATTTGTCAAAGTAGGCAGACTTCTGATATAGAACAGACTTTGACACTAAAGCCTGGCAGTCTTCAGACTTTGACACAGAAGTCTTCAAAATATACTTTGAACATATGTTACGTTCAGTCTTCTGGTTCTTCCAAGTATAAACTTTGATAATATCCTTTATATGTTCTATCATCTGCATAGTATATTACTTAACCATCAAACATGTTAGTAACATTTGATTTATTTTGTCATCTTCAAAACATCATAAAGGATTTCCCTAACAATCTCTCCCTTTTCGATGATGACAAAACAATATCTGAATATACAGATTTGTAAACATACTTTTAAAAATACTAATTTAAATCAAAGGATATCAGAAGATAGCAAATAGATTGAGTATAACAATATATAGAAAAATAATCGCAGCTCAATATTATGCAATAAATAATATCAACCAATCAACACATATGCATATTCATATATTCTCCCCTTTTTTTGTCATAATCAAACAACGATAACAATAGATTCACGTAGAGAATATAAAATGATAAATATATCTTGCATGACATATAATTTCCAAAAAGATCAGCTTTTATAAAGCAAGTTGAATATTAAAGATATGCAATATAGCTCACTTCGATCATATATATATTAAGAAATATCCAATAAAAATCACAGATGCATCATAAAATTCACTTATCCTTTTTGGTCATAATAAAATGATAATATCAATAAGATATTTGTTAATGACAAAAGGTAATAAGAGATGCACTAATCGGATTTTGTGAACTTAAATTCTAACGCATTTACCTTTTCCTTCTTTCCATAATAATCAAGATCACAATCAATTCAAAAAGATTTTTCCATAAATGATCAAAGCTCCCCCTCAATTTGTTGACTTTTTGAGGTGATCACGATTCTTTTCCTTTTCTTTTGGATTCAATTTCTCCCCCTGTCATCATAACAACATTTGCGAATAGATACAATTGTTGCTTGTGTATGTTGAACATAATATTTTTCCATTATTCCCTTTGTAGCAACGATATCCGCAACGATCACTTGCATTTTGAAATTCGAGGCAAAAAATTATTTTCTTCAATCAAGCTCTTCTCGAATTCAACCTGCATAAACTTAACAAACTTTTTGCACAAATAAGCTGTAATAATATTCACGTAATATATAATGCCATTTCTTCAAATAAATAAGTTGAATAGCATATATAAAATTATCAATTATTAAAATTCTGAACTACCCAACCTTCCGTATGACACATAAGGGATTTCCTCAACAATTTGCAAAAATTTTGCATAAGGAATGGAATCTTTAAACCTCTAGAAGATAGTATAGAATCTCCATGATTTTCTGATTGAGTTTTCCAAAATTTATATGGAAGATTCTTTTGTGACCTGCAAATTCTTATATAACAGATAATAATCTTTGCAAAAATGTCACGTAATATATTCCTTTGATTTGCATATCAAACTTGCTAGATATAATATATCTTCTAAGAATATAGCAAGAATATCCATGAATATGCAGTAATATCTTTCGATATCAAAGAGATTTCTTTGAGCATAAATTTCATATATGCATTTTGCAAAAGGATAAAAATTTGCAAGACGGGATGATAAAAATATTCTATTTCCCATGGTATATGTATGAAATATACCATTAAAAAAATCATCACCAATTTTCACATGAGATGCATTTCTGATTACATCATGATTTGCATAGATTTGCGATCATTCATCCCTTAAAGAATTTCCTGCAATCAACTCATTTCCCTTTTTGGTATCCATCAATTTGAATCCTTTCATGACGTTAGAGCAAAATATATAATCTCCAAATATTCTTTCTTAATTCATCATAACAGAGTATTCAAAGAAATAATATTATGCACAATGATATTTTGAAAAATAAATTCTCACTTGGCCATAGTACGATAAAAACAGAGAGAATAAAATTCCTTGAGTATCTAAAAATATCTTGCATCATAAATTAATATCATGTAAAACATATTTATTTTTTTTGGTGACCCAGGGAACCGTCTTGCTTCAGCGGGCGGAGTAAACCCTGGGAGGGAGTAGAGTCACCACCACCCTTGCTCCCCAGGTAAATCAGCACGACGCAGCCGGGATTCGAACACTGGACCTTTTGCGAGAGGAACAAGTGCTTGAGCCAACTGCGCCACGGCGCTGGGTGGTATGTAAAACAGATTTTTATTTGGCAAAATATGATAAAATCTGAGTGTATAAAATCAAACCAAATAAATTCATTTGTCTCTAAGCAAAATATCAAAAAAAATAACCACACGTATCAAATCTCAACTTTCGAATAATAAATCACACGATTATTTCTTCAATAAAGCAAATCAAAAAAATATGATCATTATAAAATCTGAATCAATCAATGATATATCGAATTTCAAGCATAATGAGAATTATGAGCCCAAAAACATTCCTTACCAACTTCTTCTTTTCCTTTATTTCCTGCAAAAAAGAACTCATCTTTTCTTTGGTACCCATTTTTTCTTGGGTCCATGAGAGTTAGTAGAGTATGCTGTTTTTACCCAATTTTCTTAACCGGTTTCCAGACTTTAGGACAATATTTCTCAAAGTGTTACAAGTCTCCACAATTTAAACACTTGAGGGCATTTCGACCAACAGGTTTTACAAACACTTTTTGAAAATGATTTTTGTAAAATGCCTTTGAAGGTCTTTGTCTAAGTCTCTCCTTTATTTTAGGAAAATTAATTAGAGAATCTCTTTCCTTATTGAAACCAAGTCCTGACTTATTATAGTAAGGTACTTGTATAGAAAGGATATGCTCTAATGTTTTTGAACCATTTGAAAATCTTGTCGAAATATTTGAGAATTCTTTCTTTAAAGAATCATTTTCTTTGACAAGTAAATCTTGACTTTCTTTTATTTGTAGAAAATCTTTTTGCAAAATTTCAAACTTTTCTTTTGAGAAAGATCTTGTTGCCTAAGTCGAGAATTCTCCTTTTTAAGTTCGAAAATCCTTTTAAGAGAATATTTGAGATTTGAACAAAATTCATTTATATACTTTGAAACTTTTAGAGGAATTTTTGAATGACTTACCTCGATTTCCTCATCGGATTCTGAATCGTGTCCGAGTCGGACTTTGATTCGAGTCGTAATGCGAGTCGATTCAGATTCTGAATGTGCCATCAAGCATAGATTTTCTTGCTCATCATCTTCTTTTATTGTTCTTTTCTGGCCATTCTGCTTGTATTTTCTTCTTCCACTGAATTTGCTTTCTTTTCTACTCAACTTTTTGAATTTTTCAATCATAAAAGCAAGTTCTTCGTCGTCCATGTCATTTTGAGTCTGTTTCATCAAAAACAGCATTAGATATTAAAGCAATGGACTTCTTACTTTCGGGATCTTCATCATTGAGTTGCTCCACTTCATAGGATTGAAGAGTGTCAATCAATTCATCAACAGAGAGTGGCATAATCCTTTAAGTCTCTCGAATTGAGGTCTTGACATGATTCCAATCTTTTGAGAGATCTCGCAAGAGTTTGTTGACATTCATTGGGGAAGAAATTGGATGACCTTGATATGCCAAACCGTTTACAATTTCTGTAAAACGATCGAACATATCTCCAATCGACTCTCCTTGCTTCATCTTGAAGGATTCATATTTGCCGAGCAGGAAGTTTACTTTTGTCTCTTTTACACGATTGGTCCCTTCATATGTAACATGAAGTCTATCCCAAACTTCTTTTACTGTTTCACATGAAGAGATTTTATTATATTCAACAGGAGACAATGCGCAATATAAAGAATAAATAGCTTTTGCATCAAGCGCTTCTCTTTTGGACATCTCCGTTCGAGACATAGGAGCGGGGGGTTTGTTTTCTTTGTCTTTGCCATTCTTATTTGATGTAGATGTAGTAGTTGGATTGATTCATTTTTCCACAACATCCCATTGCAAGGGATCTCTGGATCTTAGGAATACTTTCATTTTGTTCTTCCACACGTTGTATTCATTTCCATCAAAATATGGTGGCCTTGTGTTACTTTGTCCCTCCATAAGTCCTGGTGCCAAGATACTAGCCATAAAATATCTTTAGCTCAAAAGTAAAAACACTTTTATAAACCGAGCACTTGGCTCTGATACCAATTGTGAAAGTGCTAGTATGAACACTAGAAGGTGGTGAATAGGTGTATAAAATAAACCTTGGCAAATATATGCGGAATAAAATAAACTTCGAGTAAAACAAAGAAGTTAAGGAAGAGAATAAGAACACAAGATTTATAGTGGTTCGGCTTAATCAAAGCCTATGTCCACTCTCCCACGCTAACAGCCTTCTTGGCTAGATTCCACTATGCAATCAACAAAAGATTACAACTTTGAGTGCAAATACTTAGTAGATCACACTATCTCACTAAGTCACTCTTTTGGTATTTCTCTCACAATCACAAACGTTTAAGCTCTTCAAAGACAAGTGTATGAACAAAGATCGCTCGGACTTTGGAATTATAAATTCTACACTCCATCTCTTACTTGCTCATCGGTCCATGATCTCCTTAAATACTCCTCCACTTCCAAACTATCCGTTGGATAGTATCCCAGAGAATCGTCTTCCAATATACCCATTGAACAGCTCTGTATCTAGAAGATTTGGTAGCCGTTGAGTGACAAAGGTAGAATCTCAAATTGATTCCGATCGCCCATAAAAACGAAATCTTAGTTTCCATAAATAAAGCTTCTTCGTATAGAAAGTTATTGTCTTCAAGATCCAATCGTCAATCAAATAAATTGAGTCAATCAAATCAATCTTGATGTGGAATCCAAACCAGATCACTAGCCGTTATATGATTGGGCTTGAGTTACGTTCTGTCGAATCTGGATGTAAAGTCTGATAGTAATAGACTTTACAATCTGAGTCTGAGTGGAATAGACTTTACAATCTGGATCTGAACATATTCTGCTTCTGAACAGATTTAACTTTAAGGTCTTAACACTGTCTGAATAAGTTCAGCTCCAACATAGAGTCTGTCTTCTGGTTCAGTTTCAGCATAGAGTCTATCTTTCGATTCTTCATTCACGTTCAGTCTAGAATTTGTTAGAGTAGGCAGACTTCTGATATAGAACAGACTTTGACAGTAAAGTCTAGCAGTCTTCAGACTTTGACACAGAAGTCTTCAGAATATACTTTGGACATATGTTACGTTCAGTCTTCTGGTTCTTCCAAGTATAAACTTTGATAATATCATTTACATGTTCTATCATCTGCATAGTCTATTACTTAACCATCAAACATGTTAGTAGCCTTTGATTTATTTTGTCATCTTCAAAACATCATAAGGGATTTCCCTAACAGACCTTTCGGTCCTTTCTTTTGGTTGTTGTTCTTTCTGTTCTCTCTTGCTTGATTCGGCTCCCTTCCACTCTCTTTCTTTTGTTGAGAGTGCATAGGAGCCGTTTCTTCTTCCTTGTAATTTTGTTCCAAGCTATAATACATTTTACCTTTACCAAAAAAAAATAGTGTACTATCTACTTTACCTTTAACAAAGCTATTTTGGATTAAAAACTTACTTAATCTGTCGTACCAAGCTCTAGATGCTTATTTTAAACCATATAACGCATTTTTTAGTCCGAATACAGAGTCTGGTTTCCTTGGGTCTTCAAAACCGGGAGGTTGTTCCACATAGACTTTCTCTTTGATAAATTCATTTAAGAAAGCGCTTTTAACGTCCATTTGGAATAACATGAAATTCTTATAACAAACAAAAGCAAGTAATAATCTAATTGTTTATAACCTTGCTACTGGTGCATAAGTCTCATCATAGTCTATCACTTCTTCTTGCGTATATCCTTTGGCCACGAGTTTTGCTTTGTTCCTTACGACTTTTTCTTTCTCGTTCATCTTGTTCCTGAAAACCCATTTAGCTCCAATGATAGATTTATCTTTCGGTTTAGAAGTCAATTCCCAGACATCATTGATACTAAATTACCTGAGTTCTCCTTGCATAGCTTTAATCCAGCTTTAATCAGTTAAAGCTTCTTCTATACTCTTGGGTTCTATTTCAGAATTAAGAGCCATAGCACTAGATTCTTCACGCCTTTTGGATCTTATACGAATTCCCTCATTAATGTTACCAATAATAAGTTCTTTAGGATGATTAGACTTGTGCTTCCAGTTGTTGGTTGATCTGTCAGATTGTTAGTCTTTTTCTTCATTTGATTCTTCAACGATCATTCATTGCTGGTTTTCTAAAGTCTGAGCTACTTCTGGAGATTTAAACTTTGTAGAGTCTGGGGCAGGTTCAGATTCTTCAGGTTGAGTCTGAATCGATTAATTTTGCATAAAGTCTTGGAATTTGATATTCATCGATTCTTTTATAGATTGAGCCTTTTTGTTGTATACTCTGTAAACTTTGCTTGTGGTTGAATGTCTAAGAAAAATGCATTCATCTGATTTTTCTTTAAACTTACCAATTCGATCATATGCATTTTTCAATATAAAAACATTTGCAACTAAACACATGAAAATAAGAAACAATTGGCTTCTTTCCTTCGAACAACTCATAAGGAGTTTTCTCCAGAATAGGCCTTAAGAAGACTCTATTAATAATATAGCAAACTGCAGAAACTGCTTCAGCCCAAAAACGAGAAGAAATGTTACTTTCAATTAAAAGAGTTCTAGCCATTTCTTGCAATGATCTATTCTTCTTTTCCACAACTCCATTCTGTTTTGGAGTATAAGGTGAGGAGAATACATGTTGAAAACCATATTCTTTACAGAATTTAGCAAAGTCTTGATTTTCAAATTCACCTTCATGGTCTATCCGTCTACTTGAAATAACATATCCTTTCTCATTTTAAACTTTCTTATCAAATTTTATGAAATAAGAAAATGTTTCAGACTTACTTGCTAGGAAATATACCCAAGTGAATCGTGAATAATCATCCACAATTACTAAGCAATATTTCTTACCTCCAATACTCTGAGTTCCGGTTGGTCCAAAGAGATCCATATGTAAGAGCTGCAATACACGATTAGTGGACACTTGATTTATTGATTTGAATGAATTTCTTACCTGTTTTCTTAATATGCATGGTGTGCATAGATTAGACTTTTGGTATGTCAAATTGGATAGTCTACGAACAAGCTTCTTTGTAGAGATCTTGGCTATTTGCTTCATGTTGATGTACCTAAGTTTACTACGCCATAGATTTGCTTCCTCTTGAATTGAAATTAGACATTGTGATTTTTCTAATTTGATATCCAAGAGATAGATATTCCCATGTCTTTGCCTCGTGAAAGTCTGAGAGGAGTCTTTACTGATTCCAGGACATATTCCTTCTTGAAAGTTGATTTTGAACTAGGTGTCGCACAGCTAGCTGATACTCAGCAAGTTGTAGTTGAGTCCTTCTACTAAGGAAACGTTGCTAATCGTGAGACTTCCAATCTTTACAGTTCTATATCCCATAATTCTGCCTTTGCTATTTCCTCCAAAAATAACTTTTTCACTATTAATTTGCACAAGTTTTATGAAGCAATTTGAGTCTTCTGTCATATGTCTTGAGCATCCACTATCCAAATACTATTTAACATTTTTCTTGATAATGACCTGCATTTAAAAAAGAAACTCAAGCTTTCTTTGGTACCCATATTTTCTTGGGTCCAGTAGAGTTAGTGTGATATACAGTCTTGGCCTAAACCTTCCTCACAGGTTTCCAAACCATAGGTCATTCTTTCTCAAAATGTTTTGAGCTGTTACACTTAGAACATCAGCTCAGAACATTTAAGAGCACTACGACCTACAGGTTTTACAAAAACAAGAATCTTTTGTAGGTCTTTGTTTAATTCTTTCCTTTACCTTAGGAAAATCAATTAGAGGAATGGTTTCAGCAGTCATTCCCAAACCTGATTTGTTGAAGTAAGGTCTTTACGCTGAAAGAATCTTTTACAATTTCTCAGATCCTATAGAAAGCCTTTTAAAAATACTTGAGATATCATTTTTCAAGAATGCATTTTCTTTTGAAAAATTGTCTGCATTTTCTTTCAAAGTAACAACACTTTTATCTAAACTTTCGACATTTTCTTTCCAAACAATCTCTTGTTGCTTCAGTACAGAATTTTCCCTTTTAAGTTAGGAAATCCTCTTGATAGAGGTTTTGAGACTAAGACACAATTCATTAATATATTTAGAGACTTTAGTAGGAATTTTTAAATTACTTACCTCGATTTCACTATTTGAGTCTGAGTCTATCTCAGAGTCTGAATCTGATTCTGAGTGTGCCATGAGACAAATATTGACATAATCATCATCACTTTATTCACACTCGGTATCACTCCAAGTTTCTGCTTTAAGCGTTTTTCGATATTTCTGAACTTTTCCTTTCTTTCTCTTCAGCAAGGGACAGTTAGGTCTAATGTGTTCTTTTTTCTTGCATTCAAAGCAGATTACATTTTTATTGGATTCATCATCCTCAGTTGATTTATTTTGTAGTTTTTGAGAACTTTGTTTCTTCGGATTGAATCTTCTTCCCTTTCTATTCAATTTTCTGAACCTTCTTATCATGAGAGCAAGCTCTTTAGAGTCCACATCGTCTTCAGAATTTGTGACATCAATATCATCATTAGATTTTAATGTAATGGATTTCTTACATTTGGGATCTTCATCTTCATTGATTTACTCCACTTCATAAGACTGAAGAGTGACAACCAATTCGTCAACAGAGAGTGACATGATTCTTTGTGTCTCCCTTATTGAAATCTTTATGTGATTCTAATCTTTGGAAAGTCCATGTAGTAACTTGTTAACATTCATGGGTCCAGAGATTGGTTATCCTTAATACTCAAGACCATTCATGATTTCTATAAAACGACTAAACATATCAGTGATAGATTCTCCTAGTTTCATCTTGAATGCTTCATATTGACCGAGCATAATATTGATTCTAATTTCTTTCACTCGATCGGTTTCTTCATAGGTAATGTGCAATCTATCACAGACTTCTTTAGCTGTTTCACAAGAAGATATTCCGTTATATTCAGTAGGAGATAATGCACAATATAAGGAATAAATTGCTTTTACATCAAGAGCTTGTCTTTTGGTTATCTCTTCTTGAATCATTTCACTGGACTTAACAGCTTCTTTTCCTCTTTCTAAGACTGTTGCAACTTTAAGAATGATTCCTTTGTCTAGAGGATCATTTGATCTTAGAAATGCCTTCATCTTATTTTTACATATGTTGTATTTCTATCCATCAAAATAAGGCAGTCTGGTGTTACTTTGCCCTTCAACCAGGCTTGGAGCCAACATACTAACCATGAATTGTTAACTCTGAAGTAAAAAACACTTCAACTTAAATGAGTACACAGGCTCTGATATCAATTGTGAAAGCTAGTATGAGCACCTAGAGGGGGTGAATATGTGCAAAAACAAATTTTGCAGAATAAAGTATATAATTTTGCTTTTAAACCAACTCGATTAGCAATAGATTATGAAAAAGAAATTTGACACTAATAATCAAATAATATTACGATCAAAGTAAAGGAGTTTAGGGAAGAGAATAAGAACACAAAGTTTATAGTGGTTCGGCTTAATCCAAGCCTACGTCCACTCTTCCACACTGATAGCCCACCGACTGGATTTCACTAAGAATCAAAAAAATTGTTACAGTATAGCTCTTCATTGATTCCACAGTGTAGAGACTCTACTACAGTTCCTCAAGGTCTCACAGAAGTATATAAACTCTCTTTTGAGTACAAGTTTTCGCTCAACAATTGAATTGACAAAAAACAATGAGCTTCAGACTTTGGAATTCCTCTATCGCGCACACATTCGTATAACTTGGAACATCCTCCTTATATATACTCCTCCATGCCTTCATACCCGTTGGCACTTACCAAAGGAACTCTTCCAATCTATCCATTGGAAGAATCAAGTAGGGAGATTTCGAGTTATTTAAGGAATATGATGATAGCCCACCAATTCTGCTCGCCCATACAATCAGGATCTAGGTTTCCATAAGTAGAACCTTCCAAGTATGCTTCTTCAATCAACGGATCTAAATTACCTGAATTGAAATCAAAACGAATAACAAATTCTAAGATGCTATATCCAGCTGAGAGGTCTTCTTCAGTCGATAGAGTCAAATCCTTAACGAAATACTTAGTTCTGGATAAGTCTTCTTCGACGGTCTAGAAATTGTAATAGACTTTGAGTCTTGAGTCTGGCGGTCTGGCGGTCTTCAGACTTCGACTACAGAGTCTACAAATCTTCAGACTAGACTGATGGAAACGTTTTGTCAGTTTCAAAACACGCAAGGAAGTTTTCTCCGACATCCTTTACTCTCTCGAGGCGGGAGGCCTGGGTTGGAGCTCAAGCTCGGGCTTCACTAGGTAGGCGCTGAAGAACTCATACTAGAGATGTGGTAGTTGGGGCTTAGTTGAATGCAATGAGCAATTTATCTTTGCATAACTAAGCATGAGTTCAAGCTCTTGCTTCATATAATAATAGTTGTGTAAAGTTACTGGTTCATGCTAGCATTCAACAACAAGATCGGAGGGTTCGCAATACAATTGATGATGGGCAACGGACCTTGCCAGACAATCGAATCAGGTTCATGATCATGTACTTGTTGGAGGTAATAGGTTTGAGAAAGAAGATTCGGTTACTTGAAGTATTGCACTAAGAGACGTCAAGTTTGGAACGCTCAACAGTGTTACCTCCAACATAGGGAAACCCTAGAGTTTTTATATGCAAGTTATTAGGCTCTGGCCCATATGGACTCAAATAACCATGCTTTTACCTATTGGGCTCATATGTGAATATATTATTTTGGACTATATTAACAATATATCCAACAATCTCCTCCTATGTTCACCATACAGCACAATCTAATAAGGTGGTCAGTGTAATGTTCAGACAAACATGAATCATCCATATTCAGTCCAAGACAATTAACTCGGATCGATCAAAGAGTTTTCAGCAATAAAGTATTAAACTCAATCATTGTATGTAATCTAAATAAGTGAATCATTCTTATCATAAAATTGTTCAAAGATCAATAAATCAAAATAAGTATTAAGAGTTTTAGATACAGTCTAAACTCATCCAAATCCCAAAATAAATCTCAAACTCAGTTCACAACTAACATATGCATACTAGTCAAGTAAGTATACATAAGCTAGTCAAAAGAGTCCATGGCCTTACAAGCATAATAATGTTCATAAAATAGAAATAGCAAAATGTAAGTCTCAAATAAATGGACTTCATCAAAATAGTATTCATTCATCAAGTAGGTCATCCTGATCAAGATCTCACTCATTAAGCTCTCCTCTATCTCTGCCATCCCCTGTAGAATGTCAAATATGAATTTCATATTATCATGAATTCAATCATTTGAATAAAATTTTAGCAACATTCCATCAGGCATAAAAGAACATATATTGATGTCATAAAGCATCATAATATCATGTTCATAAGCATCAAGCCAGTTTCATATATTATAAACAAGACCTAAACAATGTGATTTACAAAGAGCCATCAACTTAAGTTTATTCATAGGAGAATAATTATTGTCTAGTTTCAAATAACATGACCAATAGTCAAGTCACTTACAATAACCTAGTCATGTAATATCAAGTTTCAATTAAAAACAAGACCAGCAGATTTCTTATGTAAACAATTGTTTCTATGTTTTAATTTGGAATGTCACGATTCTTACGATTCCTTAAAGTCAAATAATCTAGCATCAAATTTGAAATGAGATCATTTAACCAAAACGATAGTCCAATCTAGTTGAATTGTATCATCAAGTTTGGAATGACACAAGTTTCCCCGATAGAACATTTGGATTAGGTTAAAATCATCTTCATCAAATTTGGAATGAGACAACTCGCCCTCTTCAAATTAGTCAGCAACTGTAAATATCGATGAAACATATAAACTGTGCTTATCATTGTAGCCAATAAAGAAAAATTTGATAATTCAAAACACACAATTAGAAGGTAAGTAAATAGTAATTAAGACTTGCCTATATAGTCTTTAACCCCAATTCCCCCACTATTTTTAATAATCGATCTTTAGGCATACCTTAGGTGAGAGTATCAACTATGTTATCCTTAGATCTCACATTGATCAAGGTGATAACCCATTGTTCTCTCAAATAATTCAACAACGCATGTCTCAGTCTCACATGTCTTCTCTTTGAATTAAAGAGAGCATTCTTGACGACTTCGACAGCTGCTCGTTAATCATTGAATATGCTTAAAAAATTAATCTTTAGTCGAGCCAAAGGAATATCCATAATTAGATTGGTTATCAACTCTGCCTCTTCACCAACTGAGGCTAAAGCAAAAAGTTCCTATTCCATAAATGACAATGCAATACAAGTCTATCATTTCGATTTCCAAGTAATAGCAACTCTACCCAAAGTGAATACATATTCACTAATTGACTTACTATTTCCAATATCTGAGCACCATGAGGCATCAGAATATCTATCCACAGTTGGAGGATAACCAAAATAATAGAAAGCATAATCTTTAGTACATTTAAGGTATCTCATTAGCCTATCGAGGGTATCCCAATGCTCTTTACTAGGATTACTAGTAAAACGACTCAGCATGCCAACTGTAAAGGTTATGTCGGGTCTAGTGTAACTCATAGCATACATGAGACTACCAAGCAATTTCGAATACTTTAATTGATCCATGCTGGTCCCTTCATCAAGACTCAATCCATTATTAAAATCACTTGGTGTCTCACTCGGTTTACACTTATCATAACCTCAAGTAGAAAGTAGCTGCTCAATATAATGAATCTGGCTAAGAAAGAGGACTTGCCAGTTAAAGCTTACTTTCATACCAAGAATGGTATTAGCAATACAAAAATCTTTCATGTCAAATTCTTTAGCTAAAGTAGTTTTCACGTCACTCACTACAGAATGATCAGAACCAAGAATTAACATGTCATCAACATACAAGCAAATAATGACTATCTTATTTGACATAGAATGATGGTAAAGGCATTTATCGAGTTTAGAACACCTAGAGTGCCATAACTTGGCACAAGAGGACACTTAAGTTCCACAACTTTGAAAAGGTATACTTAAGTGCCAGTTTCGAAGTTAAATGGAACATTTATGTGCCACTCTAGTAAAAATCCTGTCAAATGGCTGAAGTGGAAATTTTCCAGCGAGTTTGGTCCAAAACGACGTCGTTTTCCACGCTGACGTAGCGAGAAAATGCAAAAATGACGCCGTTTTATGTCTGATGTGTAAATAATAATATAAAAATTAATTAAATTAAATTAAAACTTAATTTTATTTAAAATATTCTATTAAAAAAAAGAGAGGTTAAAGGGGGGCGGGCGAGGGCGAGCCCTCGCTATCGCTACCTCCCCGCTATCGTCGAGAAGGGCCGGCAACGGAGGGGGGAGGGTTGGCCGGGGTCGTCGGGCCCCAACCAACCGGCAGCAAGGGCCATGAGCCCTCGCCTAATTTGGGCAAGGGCTCGCGGGCCCTCGCCGCCTCCCCGCCGTCACTGGCCTTTCCCAGCGACGGCGAGGAGGCACGGCGGCGAAGGCTCGGCCTTCAACCCCCTTCAACCTCCATTTTTTTTTAATTTTTAGTTTTAAAATTTTTAGAATATTTTAAATGAAATTAATTTTAAATTTAATTTAATTAATTTTTATATCGGTATTTACACATCGACATGAAACGGTGTCGTTTTTGCATTTTTTTTTTCCACTTCAGCGTGCAAAACGACGCTGTTTTGGATCAAACTCGCCGGAAAATTGCTATGTCGGATTTTCGCCGGAGTGGCACCTAAGTGTTCCATTTAACTTCAAAACTGGCACTTAAGTGTACCTTTTCGAAGTTATGGCACTTAAGTGTCATCCCGTGTCAAGTTATGGCATTTGGGCTATTCTTTTGCCAGCATTTATCTGAATAACTAGACTAAAAGCCATAACTTTTTACTACTTTGTCAAATTTAAGATGCCACATCTTAGGTGCTTGTTTAAGATCATACAAGGATTTATTCAATTTACAAACTTTGTCCTCAAGACCTTTCATAACATATTCTTCCAATTTTCCATATAAATTTCTTCATTTAAATCCCCATTTAAGAAAACTGTTTTTACATCCATTTAATGCACTACAAAGTGTTTAATAGATGCCAAAACAAGAAGAATTCTTATAGTTGATAGATAATACACAGGTAAATAGACATCAAAATAGTCTATTCCACTCTGTTGTTTATAGCATTTAGCTACTAAACGTGTTTTGTATCTGGCTACTGATCCATCACTATTCAATTTCTTCTTCAACACTCATTTACAGCCTATAGCTTTAGATCATTTTGGCAAATTTACTAGCTGTCAAGTATGATTCTGCAGCAAAGAGCTCATTTCATCATCTATGGCTTCTACTCACAGTAGAGATTCCCTATATCTCATTGCTTCCTAATAGGAGAATGGATCATTTTCAAGATGGTAAGCAACAAAGTCCTCACCAAAACTTTTTGGGAATTCTCTCTCTTGTAGATACTCTAACTGGAATTGGTTCAATAGCCAATTGTGTGGGATTAGTGTCAGAATGGCCTGCTTCAGATTCTATAGGAGATTCTGAAATCATATCTGTAGATCTAGAAACATTCAAGCCTTGATCTTTGAGAAACTTGTTTTTGAAAAACACTACATCTCTAGATTCCATCACTGTATTAGTAGATAGATCTAAAAACCTATTTGCAGCACTATTTTCTGCACTACCTAGATATACACAATTAGAAGATAAGTAAATGATAGTTAAGATTTGTCTATATAGTTTTTAACCCAAGTTCCCCCACTGTTTTGAATAATCGATCTTTAGGCATACCTTAGGTGAGACTATCAACTATGTTATCCTTTGATCGATTATTCAAAACAGTGGGGGAACTGGAGTTAAAAACTATATAGGCAAGTCTTAACTACCAGTGCCATAACTGTGGAAAGTGGGGTCACTGGGCAGTAGAGTGTGAGTTGCCGAAGAAGCCAAATAATGACATACCACATAATTAGGCCAATGTGCTAATTAGAGGAACTGAGCCTCGAGCCTTCATTGGAATTATGAAGAATAGAAAGGCCAGTGTCTCTTTTGAGCGATGGTTGGACAGTGGCGTTACTTGTCATACTACAAATGACAAGAACTTACTAACTGAGGTCACAGAAGTGAAAGACACTATGGAAAATTGCAATGGTGGTAAGGCAAAGGTGACTCATGCTAGAACTGCAAATTTGGTGCTTTCTTCAGGTAAATTACTAACCCTGAAACATGTTAGAGTAGTACCTTTACTTAAGAAGAATTTGATATCTATAAGTTTACTTGATAAGCCGGTATGTCTTTTTCAACTATGAACGGTAAAGTAACTTTATCTGTTAACTCATATTATTTTGGTTGTGCATTCATGGTTAATGGTATGTATAGATTGAGTTTAAATGCTGATAGCATAAACCATATGAATTTTACTTTGATTGATCCAAAGTTGCTACACAATAGACTTGGATATGTGAATTACAGGAAAATGCAACATCTAGTTAAAACTCACAACATTCCATTAGATACTTCTATTCAATTTTATAAGTGTGAAGTGTGCGCAGGGCTAAAATCACTAGAAAACCCTTTAAGTTGGTTTCTAAAAGCACACAACTTCTTCTTGAATTAATACATTTTGATATTTGTGACTTTAGAAATTACATTACTAAAGGTGGTCGGAAGTATCTAATAACATTTATAGACGATTTTTCTAGATATTGTCATGTCTATTTGTTGAAATCGAAAGATAAAACCACTACTTCTTATTCACCCCAATCAAATGGTGTTGCAGAGCATAATAATAGAACGTTAACTGAAATGTTAAACTTTATGTTACTTACAGCTGGCATGCCTTCCTCCTACTAGGGAGAAGCAGTTTTAACTGCTAATCACATCTTGAACAGGTTGCCGCACTCTAAGTTGTCCATTATACCTTATGAGATATGGCATAAACACCCTTGTAAATATAATACTTCAAAATTGTTGGAGATAATAGGTTTGAGAGAGAAGAAGCAGTTGCTTGAAGTATTACACCAAGAGACGTCAAGTTTGGAACGCTCAACAGTGTTACCTCCAACGTAGGGAAACCCTAAAGTTTTTATATGCAAGTTATTGGGCCCCGGCCCATATGGACCCAAATAACCATGCTTTTACTTATTGAGCTTGTATGTAAACATATTATTTTGGACTATATTAACAATATATCCAACAGTAGTCATTCACCTTCTTCACAAACTTCGGCCCTAATGCCACCACAATTGTGATCCCCGCCGAGACCTTCCTAGTGTAGCTCAGGTTGACCTATCTTGGCATATGTGCCGCAGCTGGCAAGGCTGGGTCCTTGGTGGATGCATTTGGTTTTATGCATGCAGTGGACGGGATCAGTGTTAAGACGACCTTGATCAATAGAAACTCAAACAAAAGAGTATTGAGATGTATCATGCACGAATGCAATAATGTTTCAAAATTGAAGGCCAAATCACTTCACACCAGAAGCCTCTAGTTTTCATCTCAATTCAGTTGATCACTTCCATAGTCTCACTAGCAACATTAAACAATAAACGAAGGATACCCAACAGTCCACAGGAGTGTACTCACAAGTCACAACCACGAATGCAATTGTCCATCATAACAGAAGAAACTGATGAAGAGTATATTCGAAATGGCTTGATGATGAGCATTGCCAGGGCTGCCGCAAATTGAATGATTTACACTTAAAGCATGGGAGGACCCATCTGGACATTTGAGTTGTTTAGAACAAATTAAACATAATTACACATCAAAAAGATGCAAGATACAATCTATTTGAATCTAATGAAGATTACAATTCTCATCAAGGTGACTGCTTGGCAAAAATGTTACTTTGCCTTCACATCTACACCGGTTTTAATGGAAATAATCACAGCTGTCGCCATGTCCAAGAACAACCCGTGGTCCACCACTCCCTCCAGCGGAGATATCTCCTTCCTGCAGTGGGCGTCCATAACTGGAGTCTTGAAATGCAACTCTACGATGTAGTTTGAGTTATCCGTCACATAAGGCTTCCTATCTTCATTCAACTGTAACTTTGCCTCGCACACCCTTCTTAATTGAACGACTCTTGAAGTCGCACCTATCAACATCAGAATATCCAAATCAATCAGCTTCTCACAACATCAATAACGAAATAGTATCATGATGAACCCCTGCTCTTCAGGAGCGAAATCCTCCGTCGGTTCCAGTTGGATTCCAAATATGATTCCCATATATCAACAACATATCATCCTCTTAAACTACAATTAACACTAAATTTCTATCTGACAACATTCTGAGTACTTAAAAAAGACTCTTGCTTCTGTGTGTCAATTTTACAAAAGTAAACAAAACCATCCGCTCACAAATTCACTCAATTGCCGACTTAAAAATGAAACATGGCTGCATTTAGGAGTTTTTTTTCCAAAACATTATCTTCGCAACCAGATGAATTGTCTAACTAACGTTCACCACGTTGAATCCATCTAAGAACATCATTTCATGATCAAAGAGTCCTCCTACACTCATCTTAAATCCACAAAGCAATCACTTCCTAGCGCAATAACTTCATAATTACAGGTAAAAATCCGCCCTTTCCACACCTCCCTGTTTCAAAGCGGACTTGCCCTAATATGTAACCTACTATTGACATGGTTTAAATGGACCAATGGAGTTCACTAATGAGACCACTTACCAAATTGTACTTCCAAGTTTGTAAGGGGCACTTCTTTGTACCCTGTCCTTGTTGTGGGAGAGCTGATGGAGCGGCGGCATGACAGAGGGAAATGAAGGTGAGGATGATGGAGTGGAGAGCCGAAGAAGTAGAGGTAGGTGATTAAGCTGCAGTGCAGACAACAAGGGGGGAAGGAGATGAACCCTACACCCAAAAGCTTCAGCTCACTAAAAATTTGCTTAAAAAAATAAAAAATAAAAAAATAAAAAAAACACGCATACACACTTGTTAAGTACACACATAATTTTCAAATAGCCAGCTAAGAAATTTATTATACCCCATAATACAACTTCTGGGATTTCGCGGATGAGGTGCTGATGCCGTTTTGTGCATCGCTTCTGCAGAATCCCACATCCAAAGATCCAGAGTCTTTTTAGGGAGAGAGGGAGGCCATCCTTGGGTAAGTCCCTCAGCTTTGGGCAATGGAAGATTCATAAGTTCCGAAGAGGAAGGGGGATTGCTAGACAATCTTTCCACATTCCCTATAATCACAGCAGTTGCCATGTCCAAGAACAACCCCTCCTCCTCCACTCCCTCCAGCGAAGACATCTCCTTTCCCGCTACAAACCGTCCTTAATTGGAGTCTTGAAATACAAGTCTACAATGTAATTTGAATCATCCATCACATAAAGCTTCCCATCTTCATTCAACGGTTCCTTTGCTTCGTGCCCTCCTTCATTGAACAACCCTTGAAGTTGCACCTATCAACATCAGAATTCCCAAATTGAACAACTTCTCGCAACATCAAAAACCAAATAGTATCATGATTACAAATATGACTACCATGTATTGACAACGTGTTGTCCTCTTCAACAATAATTAACACAGAATTTCTATTCGACAGTCTTCTAGGTACTCAAAACTCTCTTGGTTCTGTGTGTTCAATTTCACAAGTAAACAAAACCATCCACAACTTCACTTACTTGCTGACTTAAAAATAAAACACAACCGATTTTCAAGTTTTTTCTCAAGACATTATCTTTGCAACAAGATGAATTGTCTAACGGTCACCATGTTGAAACCATCTAAGAACATCATTTCATGATAGAAGAGTCCTACTATACTCATCTCACATCCACAAAGCAATCACTTCCTGGCGTGATAACTTCATAATTACGAAAAAATCTGCCTTTTCCACACCTCCCTGTTTCAAAGTGGACTTGCCCTAAAATGTAACCTACTATTGACATAGTTTAAATGGACCTATGGAGTTCAGTAATAAGACTTACAAGATTTTAAGTGTAAAAGACACTTCTCCGTACCTTGTCCTTGTTATGGGAGAGCTGAAGGAGCGGCGGCGTGACAAAGAGGGAGATGGAGGTGAGGACAACGGAGTGGAGAGTGGAAGCAGAGGTAATCGAGGTGCAGACAACAAGGGGGAAGGAGATGAAGCCTATTTATGCCCAAAAGCTTCAACTCACTTAAAATCTGCTTAAACAGAAAAAACACACTTGTTAAGTACACATATAATTTTTGGTCTAAAATTAAAATACGAACCCATTTATTATACCCCATAATACAACTTCTGGGGTTTTGCAGATGAGGTGCCGATACCGTTTCATGCATCGCTTCTGCAGAATTCCACATTTGAAGATCCAGAGTTGTTCTATTGAGGGAAGGAGGCCATCTTGGAGTAAATCCCTCAGCTTCGGGTAATGGAAGATCCATAAGGTCCGGAGAGAGGAAGGGAGACTGCTGGATAGTCTTTCTACGTTCCCCATAATCACAGGGGTTGCCACATTCAAGAACAACCCATGCTCCACCACTGCCTCCAGTGAAGATATCTCCTTTCCTGCGGCAGGATCATCCTTAAATGGAGTCTTGAGATACAATCTACAATGTACATGTAAGGCTTCCCATCTTTACTCAACCGTAGCTTTGCCTCACACCCTTCTTCATTGAACAACTCTTGAAGTCTCACCTATCAACATCAGAATTCCCAAATTGATCAGCTTCTCGCAACATCAAGAACTAAATAGTATAATGACGAACCCCTGCTTTTCAAGAGCGAAATCCCCCATCGATTCCAGCCAGATCACAAATATGACTCCCATGTATTGACAATAGTATCATACTCTTAACCACAATTAACGCAGAATATCTATTCGACACCATTCTGAGTACTTAAAGGGCTCTTGCTTCCGTTTCTTCAATTTTACAAGTAAACAAAACCATCTGCTCACAACTTCACTTAATTGCTGACTGTTTGTTCAATTTTACAAGTAAACAAAACCGTCTGCTCACAACTTCACTTAATTTCCGACTTAAAAAATGAAACGCAGCTGATTTTCAATTTTTTTCCAAGACATTATCTTCACAACATGATGAATCGTCTAAGGTTAACCACTTTGAATCCATCTAAGAACCGAATTCACAATCCAGATACTCCAACATTCATCTCAACTCCGCTAACCACAATTATTATATCTAACATGTCGAGAGCAAAGATTTCCACTCATCTTGAATCCACAAAGCAATCACTTCCTAGCAATAACTTCATAATTACTGGAAAGAAAAAAAAATAATCCACCTTAACCACCCTATTTAATAGCAGACTTGCCCTAATTCGTAACCCTATTACTGACATGGTTTAAATGGACCGGTCGAGTTACAGTATCGAGATACTTTATCAGATTGTACTTCCAAGAAATTACGTAACCCTTCTCCGTACCCTGTCCTTGTCGACAAGAGGGAAGGCGCTGGTGGGAAACATGGAGGGGGTGATGGCGTCTCATGAGAGCTGAAGGAGCAGCAACATGACAAAAAAAGAGGGAATAGGACGACAAAGTGGAGAGGCGAAGCAATATTAAGTGGCGATGGAGCTGCAGACAAGACGACAAAGGGAGAAGGAGACGATGTTGAAAGAAGAAGGGTGGGTTATTCTTGGCACCCCCCTAGTGTAGTTATGCTCAAAAGGTTCAGCTTACTCATCCATCTGCTAAAATTATATGAACTCAGTGGGATTTCGCCGATGAGGAGCCAATCGCAACTGGTCTGTTCTGTGCATTGCTCCTCTAGTATCTCACCACATCCTTGGATGGAGACCAACACTCTAGACTTAGCAGGTGGCCATTTCCAATGAGAATAACGAATTACAGCAGATACTTTGGCCTGCAGAGGAAGAGAAGAGTCATAAGTTATTCTCCTTGAGAAATGATTTCGGCAAGATCCCAGCATGGTGTCACAAATCATACCAAGAGAAATATTAGCTCCAATACCCACTATATATCTAATGCGAGGTTTCAAAATATTCCTGACTTTTAATAAATTCTTCCAAGTATAAATAGCATCTGGTTTACAGTCAAGATTATAGCTATAAAGCCAGGCAAAACATAGAGACCACACCTCTACAAAATTCTCCACAGACACTTTAAAAAACAAGCAAGATTTCACAAATTCAGTCTTTGAATGCTAAGGCCTCCAAACTGCTTAAGAGGACAAACAATCCATCTAACTTTTGCTCCCTCTTTAGCATCAGGATCTCCCTTCCAAAGGAAAAGCTCTACACTTATGCTTAATCATTTCAAAAACTTTCTTGGGCAACAAAAAGAGTTGACACTAATAGTTAACCAGACTATGAATAATAGATTTGATAAGCCAAAATTTTCTGGCATATGAGCGGCTTTTAACTATCCAAGCTTTAATTCTTGATGCAATTTGATGATTTATGACAGCCTTATAATCCTTGTCTGAAAGTCTTCCAGACAATCCACAATTAGTAAAAGAAAGAACCAAACAAGAACATAGGGTTGGCTAATTGGTCATGCTGCTTGAATTGATTGTTGCATGTTACACAAATGCAGTTTTTACAAAATTAAGCTATTAAGAAACGTGCCAAGCAATGCATATATAATGCATAACTTAACACTCAGCTTGCAAAGAATCGATCCCTTACACACACACAACAGAATGTGGATGTAATCACATCAATGAGATAACCGGGGAAATGATAACAAACAACAAAATAGATGATAAATTTTAAATCATTTACATGTGCTTTGATAAGATGCTAGAAATGAACAAGTAGAATGCCAACAATATGCTAATCCTTCAGAAGAGATTCTTCCTAGATTCCAATTATACCCCATTACCATTACCTGTGTCTTTCAAACAGCCAGTCAAAAGAAACAGCAGAAACAAATCTACTCACTCTTTAAACCTTGCCAACCAGCGTCTGCAGAGTCTATGGCTATGCATCTTTGATTCCAAAGCAGCTCCTCCTCCTCCTCCTAGACTTAACATAGACCTTTCCATGGGTCTTATGCCGTACCAACAAACTTCATCAACGGGGCGATTCCAATGTAATCTGCAAGACGAGCAAAATTCAGAGACTCTTGGCGAATAGGTAGAGCACAGTAGATGACAAAAAGAATTGGTGGATGAGTGCAGAAAACTGCTGGAATGGAATGCACAAAAATAAGCTAAGAAATCCAAATCCAAATGCAACAGAGGGGAAATGGCAGAGATCGATCAATACCTTGATTTTTGAATGGAAATAGTATGTCCGAGGCATAGGAATCTTTGGGAGATGGAGACTTGGGGTGATCTGAGGTGAGGACGACGACGGAGTGGAGAGGCGGAGCCTAGGGAGGTGATCGAGGTGCAGAGACGACAGAAGGGAAAGCGGAGGTGATTGACACTATGGAATCCCCTTCTTCAAAAAGAGCCAAGGCTCAGATATTAAAAATACCCTAATCTCTTCCATGTAGAATATTCGCAGTCCGAATCCCTTTTTTCAAGTAATTGACTCGGGTGAGAGAGTAAAACCCAATAAAACTTTCGGGATTTCGCGGATGAGGGGCCAATAGAAGCCGGTCTCTTTCTTGCATCGCTCCTCCAAAATCCCACATCCTTGGATTAGGAGATCTCCAAGGGAGGGAGGGAGGCCATCCTGGGGCAACTCCCTCAGCTTCGGGCATCCATTGATCCGTAAGGCCCGAAGACGGGGAGGGAGACTGCTGAACAGTCTTTCCATTTTCTCCATTTTAGAGATATGGAGATCGAGTAGAGAGGAAGGGAGCGGAAGCACAAAATCCTCCTTCTCTCCCACTCCTCCCACGCTACCGTCGATCTCTAGCGTTTTAAGGGAAATGAGAGACGTAAGCCACTCCTCCACCTGCTGCTTCATATTCCGGCATCTAGCTATTTCAAGTTCTTGTAGCTGGGGCGGCAATCCTCTACCGGGGAAGCGCGTAATACTCTCACACCCACAAATAGTCAGACGTTGGAGACTCGTGAGACGATGCAACTGATTAGGTAACAATTTTATCTTCGGACAATTGTAAAGCGAAAACTCTGAGATGCTGGGAGGAAGAGTAGGGATGCACTCCAGCTCTCTACAATGCAAATGTAAGGAATTGAGGCTGGAGAGCGTGTTTAGGCCCTGGGGTAAGCTTCTCAACTTATGGCAACCCCAAATGTCAATCCTTTGAAGCGACTGAAGACATTCTAGATTTATTTGCGCGAGCGACTCCATGTTTAGGCAATTGAAAAATTGGAGACGCTTGAGGGTTATAGGTAAAAATATGCCCTCACTGAACAGAGCGGCTGGCAAAGAATTGCAGCCGCAGATTATTAAACTTTGCAGACAAGACATCTTGTCCCCTTGGGTATTGATGCTGCTTAGTTCATCCGGGTCAACATTTAATCCTCTTGGTAAATGTTGCAACCTATTGCAGTTCTTGATTTCTAATGATATCATAGATGTCGGTATCCCTGTTTCAGGGAAGGACACGAGATTTGGACAGTAATCAATTGACAAGTCTCTAAGAGAGTAAAGGGTGTACATCTTGCTTGGGAGCTTCTCTAATTTGATGCATTCACTCAGGCGGATGATCTCGAGGTTGCGAGGCAACTCTATATCTCCTTTTTCAACCACAAAATACATGAATTTAGGACACATGTCGACAACTAACCTCTTTAGACAAACGAATTTTTGGATTACATCTCTATCTTGCCATAAGTAAGTTAACTTTTCACATCTTTTGATATATAACTCCTCGAGCTTGACTAGGGAGCTTGTAAACTCATGATTTAAGCAAGTGAGTTCAGAGACATCTTCTATGACAAGAGAGGTTAGAGATGTCAAGTTTACCAAACTCATCAACACCCCTTCATTACAATCTATGATTTTTAACTCTTTGAGAGATGGGAGGCTAATGCTGGAGGGCAACACATCCATATGCGGACAAGAATTGATTTCGAGCTTTATGAGGGAGCTTAGTTGACTAGGCAATTTTCCTATCAACATAGGACAACCTTCAATGAGGAGATGCTCAAGATGAGGGAACAAAACTCCTACTTCAAACCCAAAGCAATGAGACAATTTTTCCCACAATGGCATGTCCTTGAATTCCAAAGTTATTAAGGATGGAAAAGGATTCTCATTAGTTCCATAAAATTCAGGCCCTATCAAGCATATAGCGTCTAGACCTTCAATATACAATTCTTTGAGCAAAGGTAGTTGCCCGAGTGATGGCAAAGTTTTGGCCTTGCGACATCCATGTAAACGTAAATGCACAATATTAAGATGTGGGGGACTTTCTAACCATGACGGGAATTCCAAGCCACCATAGTATGATATCACAAGATTTTCAAGACTTTGGTGAGGGTGAAGAAAGGTGAGGACCTCTGCTTCAAGGTCTTCATTCCAGGAATTTACAAAATTTGGACTCCACTGCATGGTTAACTGACGTAATCCCTCCTTCGTGATTAGATCGATCTCCTTAGCATCTTCAACTTCTTGAACCTTATGCAAATCAGAGATGCACAACTCTCCTTTGAGGTCTTTCAGGTTTTTTAACTCCTTCAATCTTAACCCATTTTCTGTTCCCACTACAAATTTGGGTAGCATTTCAAGACCCACCAATTTACCTATATACATTGGCATCACTCTTAAGTTCGGAGTATCGGTAATGTCGAGAAATTTTAGATTGATCAATTTCTTCATACCTTTTGGTAATTCGGTGAGGTATCGACAGTTTCGCAACATCAAAGCCTCTAGGTTATATAATGCAACAATCGACTTTGGAAGCATTTTAATGTTAGTATACGACAAATTAAGGTGCCTTAGGTGCCTCAGTTTGCCAAGGCAATCCGGTACCTCTATGATTGCATAGCCACTCAATGAAAACACCCTTAAGTACTTTACTGTCGACAACAAGTCACATAACACTTTCTGGGACAAAGAGAACAACCAGGATGACATATTCTGGTGTTGCTTTTGTAATGATATGAAGCTCCTAAGTCCCTTCATTTGATGATATATCTTGAGTCTTTTCGGCACAATGTCATCGCTGGAAATGAATGAGGCGTGACAAGCTAAAGATGCATTATTTTGATCACCCTCAAACTCATACTCCCCTGAGCTAAAATAGGTTGGACTGGCAACTACCTTTGCCAGATCATTCACAAGATCATGCATCAAGCATCGTGATCCATTGCTACTTGACTTCTTAAATAATGATCTAGCTACTAGCTCATTAAAATAATTCAAACCTACATTCCAAAGGTTGTTTGCTTCTTTTACCTCCAACAAGCCCTCTGCAATCCACCAGTGAATCAAGTCGTCTCGTTCAAATTCATAGTCCTTAGGAAATATAGCACAATAAGCAAAACATCTCCTCAGATTGGAAGGGAGATCAAGATAGCTAAGTTTCAAAGCCGGTAGGATCTCATTTTTTTTTTCTGGTAGGTCCCAAATTTTGCTATTCAATATAGCTTCCCATTCTTGGGGATTGACTTTATCACGTAGCAACCCGGCCAATGTTTTTACAGCTAATGGCAACCCTTTGCATTTTTCTACTATTTCCTGGCCTAATGCTTCAAGATTTGGATGATGATCGAAATTTCCCTCTCCGAAAGCATGAAATGCAAACAGAGTCATACAAGCATCTTTTGACAACTCTTTGAGATAATACGGTGGAGCACCGGCTAATGAAGCAACGCCTCTGTTACGAGTGGTGAGGATGATCTTGCTTCCCTTTGCTCCCGATTGAAAAGGCTTCAATAGGTCAGTCCAAATTCCATACGTCTCGTTCCAAACATCATCTAAAACGACAAGAAACTTCTTCCCCGAAAGGTTTTCCATGAGCTTATCATGAAGCCAATTCAAGTCCTTATCTTTACAGGACAAATGGCCATTGATTATTTCGAGGATACTTTTTGCAATAGCAAGCGCGTCGTAATCTTCGGAAACGCAAACCCATGCTTTCACATCAAAATAGTCAGTGACTCTCGCATCATTGTAAACTTGTTGAGTCAAAGCCGTCTTCCCCACACCCCCCATCCCTACGATGGGTATCACTTTTAGATCTGCAGGTGTTTTCAATAATTCAAGGATCTCGCTTTTTTCATCCTCCCTACTAACAAAACCAGGCTCGGGCACATGCGTGGTGGGACGCTGCTTATCCTGTTGACGGTGTGCTGATCGATTTTCATTATTCTCTTTCAGGTTCAAAATATCTTTCCGAGTGATTAAATCCTTTAATCTGCCATCCATCTCTTTAATCTTGGATCTCATTTTGCAATCGGACATAAATGCACATGGGCTTAATATGAAGTCACAACTTGGAAGAAGGAAACAGACCTTCCTAGTGCAGGGTTTTGCCTTGGACTCTTTTTGGGCAGATTTTGTGGTGAACTCATCAAGCAAATCTTCAACGTCATAGGCCAAGTTCCTCAGATCTTCGAGCCACGACGTCACCCCAACATTGTTGATCAATTGCTTGTCCTCTGCATCATCCAGCACCTGGTTGATGCTGATCAGCATCTTCTTCCACTTCTTCAGCAGCTTATCAATTCCCTCACGGCGTGCAAAGTTGAGCAGCTCGCGAGAGGCCAACTTCTTGAACAGGACCGAAAGAAGGGCGCCAAGAAAGAGCTCCGCGATGGGCATGGCTTGGTTCGGGAGCAGCAGAGAATTAAACAAGAGTGCCTGGATGGTTTGAAACAAAGTGTAATGAGCGGAGAGGAAACAAAAGTTCTTATGCCCAGGACTCTGGCATCAAATGATGGGTGTGAATAAAAGACTTTTTAAGCATTAAGTACTCTAGTCAGATTCAAGGTGGCCTTTGCCCTAGTGGAGGTCTCTTTCATCCAGTTGACACTGAAAAATGGACGTTGAGGCCATAATCTGTGTAATGCGACATTTGTTGATTCTACCCGAGGTAAAATGTCCTAATGAAGGGCAGACAAAACTTCAGCTTTTTAGCTATAGGGCTGCATTGGGCGTGTAGACGGAAAGATTCCTTCCGCAATTCTAGTGCATATTGGCCCAAATTGTGGGTCCCCTTCCTCACCGTCTCCATCTTCACCGAGCCTGCGCGCTTCACCCGCTGTTCACCTCTCTTTTGTTTTCTTATTTCCTTCTCCTAATAATGGCAGACAAGGGGCCCATTTCCTTTTCCTTGGTTATCAACATTTACCATTTAAGGTAGACAGAGTCCTAGTAGGATTTTCACCTCATGTAATGCCGGGCGAGGGACATGGATTGATTACCTCATGCCAGCCCAGTTGTAACCTGTGTTTCCACAAACACAATGTTTATGGGATTGATTATCCACCTCCACTGCCTATGAGTCTCCAAATCCCCGGCCTATATCTATCCACCCGACCGAGGGAATAGGGAAGCAAGTACGGGATTCTCCCGCCTTTACCTTCATGAGCAGTTTAAAGACCTGCTCAGGTCTACCCGCTGTTCACCTCTCTTTTGTTTTCTTATTTCCTTCTCCTAATAATAGCATACAACGGCCCATTTCTTTTTCCTTTTTTTTTAAAATTTTTTAAACTTGTGCTAGCTACACTGAATTTGCAATCAACAAAACTGTCGGTGGAGCCAAAAGGTAAAAGAAAGGCTTTAACTTTGCAGTTGTCACTTGCGCTGCTAAAGTTGAGCCTCTCTTTGAAATTGCCGGTGACGAGCTGGAACGTCATGAAATGCCCGTCGTTGATGGAAGAAGCGGCTTGAGAAAATCCAATTAAAACCCATGGAGAGAGGAGAGCATAGATCTTCCCTTTTTCCCATTCTTCTCGCCTGCAGCCTCGCAAACCGACCTGGAGGTCCTAAACATCCTGAACCAAAGTGATGAGTAATTGTACACATATCCACGGCTAATTTTCAATCAAAATGACCCAACACTTTTTTTTTTAAAGAAAATACTTTTAGGGTGCTTATTAATCAATTAACAAAATTATATAACTTGCTTTGTACTGATTTTTTCACATAACATATATGACAATTTTTTGAAAGTGGATACGTCATTATTAAGGAAAGTGATCATATATATAGACCTAATAATTGCTCTCACTTTCAAAATAACTAGAATGTGGCCCATGCAGGTGCATGAGACCAATTGAAGTTTACACATCGACATATACATCTTGTGCCTTAAAATTTATTACTTTATTGTAGAAAAAACTTGCAAAATGGATAAATATGCTATCAATTTTATAATGACTGGCTAATAGTAGACTAACAAAGGGATTGGTCAATACAAAAGAATACATATAAGTCAAACGAAGAATAAACATGTCGGTATATTTATCTTGATTTTTGTTGCAAAAACAAATGGTCGAACAATAATATACCAGAAAACAAAAAAGTAAATGAGATAGAGAATATTTTGACATAATCCACGGGGAGAGCAGTATCATATTGCCGCACATGCCATATAAGATTGTTAATAGTAACTTGACCATCACATTAGCAATTTTAGATGAAAATTGGCTGGGATAATTAAATTGAAAACTCACAGAAAGATTTAGAATAGTATTAGCAAAATTAATAATTTATGACTACATTAAAATGACACAATAAACACTTCTAACATTGAATTGGTAATTTTTCTCTTTGAAATCAAAGTGGACGTGATACAACAGTTATGATAGCGACGTCATTCTTATTCCGAATTTTTTGGATGAGCATTCACAAATTCAAGATTATATTGGACTTCATGCGTCTCATATGTCAATTCTTTGTTTTAAATGTCCGCGGTCCACTATAGGTCCTAGAACAATAATGTCTACTTCTTTTTTTTCTTTTTCTTCCAAGCGAGTCATTTGCAGTAAGAAACGTGATGTGTTTCACAACTTGCATATCCTTTGTTTTTTTTTTTTTTTTTTTCAGACAAGAAATAGCAAAAGTCTCCGAAATGAGGTCCACCCTCCAGCAAGGACAATGTTGTCTCCTTTTCCTTTTGCTTTTTCCAAGAGTGACACCACTATCAATAATGGATGTCCGTCCTTTGTTTTATTCGGACAAGGAGCAGTAAAAGTCTCCGAAATAAGATCCAACCTCAAGAACAATGATATATCTCATTTTCCTTTTGATTTTTCGAAAGGTGACACCACCATACGCTTTGATTGGGCACGAAATAGTTGGAGGATACCCGATTTTTTTCAATCCAAACAATTATGACTGCCTTTTAAAGGAATTACCTTTAGGGTGCTTACAAATCAATTAGTAAAAGTTTCATTATACTGATTTTTCCCGGGAATAGATGTGAAGAAATGATGCACCAACTTCTTCTCAAAAGCAAACTGACAAAAATGATGTGAAAGTCTGGCCTGTGGTTCCCAACAGATAAATTACAGTTAAACGCTAGGTCAATTGCTCATGTGACTACGGTACTAAAAACATCTCGTTTAAAAAAATTTAGGGAGCCCTTTCTCTGTTTCTTCCGGAGATAACTACAGGACTCTGCAGGCATCAGATCTTGTACTTGAAGTCGGAACATAACAATATTGGTTTCAAATTTGTAAAGCTGATCTTCTCACACAGAGTTCATATAAACGCTGATTGCAACAAAGCTTTTCTTGATTAACAACTAGTTGCCATTTGTAGGGACTGACTTCGTTATAATGCATGTGGTGCGACCTTCTTGACCAAATCTGAGAGAATAAACATCCGAACAAGAAAAGAAAAAACAAGTTCTCGCAACTCATGACCCAAAAACAAGTCCTTGATCTCAGATTTCACCGTTGATCCCCTATCAGAGATGCCCTCGGATGAATTATAGTGTGAGAATGCACGAGTTCTCGTGTCCACAAGTTGTCACTTTACCTGAATAACACGAGATGACTCCAAGTAGAACTCTCTAAACCAGAGAAAACCAAGATCACTCAAAGTCGCCGATGTCGCTGCAGCACAGCAATACGAAGCTAAATTAGTCCAAAGGCTTTCTGTGTATCGTCCACAGCAATACAAGTAAACAATAATTGCTGCTGACTGTTAAGGAAAGTTTATTTGTCCCAAGAAATGCTGACATGTCTATAAGAGAATGAAATCACACAAATGACATTAATGGGGCCAGGGAATACAAAATATAAAACGGTTAACAGAGGGGAAAGGGAACGATCAACAAAGGACATTCATTTCCTTCTGTCTTTTTCTAACCAACTAACTTCGAAGAAAGCAATAATCAAGTGTTATTGCTTGCCCTCATTGGAAGCTCAATTAGGAATCTTATTGTGAAATTAGAAAGCTAGTAAAGGGTCAAAATTTGGATTACACATCGAGCATGTGATTGATGTGGTTATCCAAACAAAAACAAAAACAGCCACTATAATAACGATGGTATTAGAAAGATTGAGGAAAACAATGTGGTTATTACATTTGCATCCGGACAAAAAGGCATTCTCTATCCTAGAGGAGCATGTCGTTTCTCACCTGGTAAGCGTAAAGTTCTACCACTAAGGCAAATGTGAAATAGCTTCTCCATTCACAATGCTGATCCACTTCAACTGCTAGTAAAACTGCGGGATGCTGGTTGTGAGATCAGCGGTATAATTTTAGGGAAGGTAAAGTTGAAGTTATTGAAAGAGTCTTCTAGTGGCAAATGCCGATGGTTTGACATAATAGAATGCGCGGGATTATAGAAAAGTAAGATGCACTGAAAGAAGGAAAGATAAAAGATCTTGAGCACATCAAACTGTAGATGAAATGCATGAGGTCTAACACAGTGCAATCGAAGCAGCAATTGAACCGTTTTCCATAAAAAAATTGTACTAAAGCAAGTAAAACAAAACGCATGTTTGCGACCCGCTTTGGAACTTATTGTGCGTACAATTTTAGGCAAATATAATTTATCTTCTCACCTCCTATTTATTCTGACCTCTGGTCAAGAATGGAAAATATTAAACAGCAACATGAGTAAATGGATATATTATCAAGGCTTTAGTCCAAACAACTTAATAACTCATTTTAATAAGTTAAAATGAATCTTTTCTATATTATATTTCCATTTGCTTCCATTTATCATACACATTTTTAGAAAAGTTAAAGCCACGTCATCAAACTAGTGTAAACGTTTATATGCACATATCTTTCCTAGTTTCTGAAGAGTAAGCTATTACCTTGTACTAAACAAAAGCGACTTTTTTCCTCAAGTCTATAGTATCGAAAACATTAAATATGATTTTTTATTGTTTATATAAACAATGTATAGACAAATGTAGATTCTTTAAGTGATTATTCTCAACTTATTTAAATTTTTCAACGATTGTGAAATATTTTTAGTCGAAAAAACTGTTATAGATAATTTATATATATATATATATATATATATATATATATATATATATATATCAACAGTGAATTGCATTATTTTAAAATTGGAAAACAGAATTGATCTGCCATTATGACAGCATGTGCTTCTTAGCAACTTTATATAGGTAAAGTAGAAAAAACTGTCGGCAGACAAGGGGCCCATTTCTATTTCTTTTTTTTTTTTAAATGTTTTAAACTTGTGCTAGCTACACTGAATTTGCGATCAACAAAACTGTCGATGGAGCCAAAAGGAAAAGGAAAGGCTTTAACTTCGCTGTCGTCACTTGCGCTGCTAAAGTTGAGCCTCTTTTTGGAATTGCCAGTGACGAGCTGGAACGTCGTGAAATGCCCGTCGTTGATGGAGAAAGCGGCTTGAGAAAATCCAATTGAAACCCATGGAGAGAGGAGAACATAGATCTTCCCTTTTTCCCATCCTTCTCGCCTGCAGTCTCGCAAACCGACCTGGAGGTCCTAAACATCCTAAACCAAAGAAAATACCACTTTCAATCAACATGACCACCACTTTTTTGTTAAAGAAAATACATTTGGGGTGCTTATTAATCAATTAATAAAATTATATAACTTGCTTTGTACTGATTTTTTCACATAACATATATGACAAAATTTTTGAAAGCAGATACATCATTATTAAGGAAAGTGATCATATATAGACCTAATAATTGATCTCGCTTTCAAAGTAACTAGAATGTGACCCATGCAGGTGCATGGGTCCAATTGAAGTTTACACATCGACATATACATCTTGTGTCTTAAAATTTATAACTTTATTGTATAAATATGTTGGTATATTTATCTGTATTTTTGTTGCAAAAACAAATGGTCGAACAATAATAAATCAGAAAACAAAAAAGTAAATGGGATATATAATATATGTGATTCACTCAGTATGACCTAATTCACTGGGAGAGCAGTATCATATTGCCGCACGTGTCATATAAGATTGCCAATAATAACTGGACCATCACAGTAGCAATTTTAGATGAAAATTGGCTGGGATGATTAGATTGAAAACTCACACAAAGATTTAGAACAATATTAGTAAAATTGATAAATTTAGGACTATATTAAAATTCACACAATAAATACTTTTAAGGTTGAATTGGTAATTTTTTTAGTTGAAATCAAAGTATGACAGCGACATCATTTTTATCCCGAATTTTTTGGATGAGCGTTTGCAAATTCAAGATCGTAGGGTCTTCACGCGTCTCATATGTCACTTCGTTGTTTTAAATGTCTGCAGTCCACTACAGGTCGTAGCACAATAATGTCTACTGCTTCTTTTGCTTTTTCTTCCAAAGTAACATTAATGTGGCGAGTCATTTGCAGTGAGAAACGTGATGTGTTTCACATTAGGACGATCTTAGTCTCTTCACAACTTGCAAGTCCTTTGTTTTTTTTAGACAAGAAGTACCAAAGTCTCCGAAATCAGATAGAGAATATATTTGATTCAGTCGGTAGGACCTAATCCACAGGTAGAGCGGTATAAGATTTCATTATTTATCAAGCAATACATTAGAGATTATGATAATGATTGGTAATTCACATGGTATTCAGTGTGCACAATTCCTTGCAAAACAACCATTAAATCTCACAAAGAAACTACATAAATCTTACAAAGATTTCATAGTTGATTGCTCAACTAGCGTTCAAAAACACTTTGATGAAAAATAATTTGTAAGTAATGGTTAGAAATAAATATCTGTTACTTTGATAGAAAAATAATTATTATTTCTCTTCATTATTTTCGTTGCTACCTAGATTTGCTCTCAAAGATACATCATGCATAAGATGAGGGTGAAAAAATTGAGTGGCCGCACATCGAATTAAATTGAGTTTGTGATTAGATAGTATCTATGAATCATACTCAAAATTTGTCTAGGTTGTATCCTACACATACCATATAAGTGGCCAATAATAACTGGATCTTTACATTAACAATTTTAGGCGAAAATTAGCTGAGATGATTAGATTGAAAACTCACACAAAGATTTAGAACAATATTAGCAAAATTAATAAATTTAGGACTATATTAAAATTTACACAATAAACGTTTCTAAGATGAAATTGATCATTTTCTTGTTTGAAACCAAAGTGGACGTGGTACTATAGTTATGAACTTATGACAGCAACACCATTCTTATCCTGACTTTTTTTTTTATGAGCATTTGCAAATTCAAGATCTTATTGGTCTTTACGCGTCTTTTACGTCAATTCATTGTTTTAAATGTCTACAGTCCACTACAGGTCCTAGGACAATAATGTCTACTGCCTCTTTTGCTTTTTCTTCAAAAGTAACATTATTGTCGCAAGTCATTTGGAGTGAGAAACGTGATGTGTTTCACATTAGGATTAGGGGTGAGCAGTTCCAGGTTCCGGTTCGGTTTCTTCTCAAAAGCACGGAACCTACCCTCAGTACGGGTTCCTCAAAATGAGGAACCTGAAACCTACCCGTGGGACGAAAAAACCTGGAACCTACCCCGTCACAGGTTCTAGGGTCGGTTCTAGGTTCCAATAGGTTTTTTTTTTTTTTCATTTACCCAAAAAAAATATAACGTACGTGCACGTTACAAAAAAAAACTATAACATATGCGCACGTTACCAAAAAAAATATAACGTATGTGCACGTTACCAAAAAAAAACTATGACGTGCACGCACGTTACTAAAAAAAAATATAACGTATGCGCACGTTACCAAAAAAAAACTATAATGTACGTGTACACTACACGTAACTTCCCATTGACATGTTATCTTGATACATTAACTTCGCATTGCACAACAATAATAGAATATAATTAGAAATTTCAAAATAAATAGCAAACTAGAAAGTAGAAATAAAACACCACTAGAACAAGAATGTCTAGAGGTACAAGTTTTGAAAACAATTTCGATTAAACCCTTAAATGAACTCAGAAAATTCTGAAATTTGGACACGTTGTATTTAAGACCTAGAAGAACCTCATACAAAATTATATAGTCCACGCATTGCAACTTACAAGATCCGAACACATCAGATTGCACAGTTTTAGAAACATTTCCGATTAAATACCCAAATGACCTTAAAAAATTATGAAATTCGACTATGTGATAGCCAAGACCATAAGGTAGATACTTCATGAAAACATCGAAGTCAAATTCGTCCTAGATAATTAAATATGGACGGTTAAAATCCCTGTTCGTAGTACCGTAATTCCAGATCTAACCATCTCCAAAGGACCACGATTTCACCTACCTATTCTTGTTTTTTTTTTCTCTAAATTTTTTATATGTGATACCTCAGGATGTCCTTTACAACTTTTGTTAAGAAACCGAAGTGAAATTTCGACAAAAATGTTGCCTTACAATCCATGCATTCATCAAGGGTTGGTTCCAAAATCTCCAGATCCAGTCTTTCCAAAGAATAACGATTTCACCCACTTAGAATTGTTTGTTTTGTCCCAAATTTGAGTATGTTATACTCCAAGAAGTCCTTTACAACTTTCATTCAGAGGCTGAAGCCAAAATTCAACTAGAACATCACATACAAGTCACTAGAACATCCAAGGTCGAGCTTTTTCTGCCCTAAGTAACCGGTTCCGGTTCTGAAACATGTTCCGGTTCCTAGAAAAAAGGAACTGGAACCGGAACCGGGAACCTAACCGGACCCTCCTTCGGTTCGGTTCCGGTTCCCGGGTAACCCGGGAACCGCGCTCAGCCCTAATTAGGACGATCTTGGTCCATTCACAACTTGCATATCCTTTGTATTTTTCAGACAAGAAGTAGCAAAAGTCTCCGAAATGAGGTCCACCTTCCAGTAAGGACAATGGACAATGATGGCTGCGTTTGGCAACCACTTTGCCAAGGATCTTTAGGAGTCTCAAGGCCTTTGGGCCAAATAAAGAGTGTTTGGCAAAAAACTTTGAATACCCATTGCACAAATGCTAGCCTTTTGAAGGCTAAAGGCCCAAGGCAGCCAAAGGACTACCTTGGCTTTCTAGCATTCTCGGTGAGCAACAATGAATCTTAAAAAAAATAATTCGTTATTCCTTTTTTATCCTTAAAATTTTACTAAAATTCCAAGTGTGACCCTTTTAAAAAAAAACCCTAACTCTTCTTTTCCAAGCAATTGTCGACTCTTCAGATACGCCGCTTCCTTTCCCTTCTGAATTGCTCTTCTTGAATCTTCAAATACGCTACTACCATGGCGAGGGGCCGCCCCGGCGAGTCGCGGCGGCCCAGATCTAGGTCCTCACGGCTCAGATTTGAGTCGGCGACGACCGATTGGGGTCGCGCGACCCAGGCATGGCCCTCGCCGGGGTCCCCTGACCTCAGGCAAGGGTTGTGTAGCCTCGGTGACGGCCGATCGAGGTCATGCGACCGCAGTAGGTCGAGGCGGCGCCGTAGCCGAGGCCGTGGTGGAGGTGGACGATGACGGGGTCGACGGCGTGAGCGAGGAAGGAGAGGAGGAGCTCGAGGAAGGCGAAGAAGAGAGGGTAGTCGAGGGTCTAGGGGCTGGTCTCGTCGGAGTACCAGCAGGCGACGGGGAGGGAGTGGGTCAGGGTGAGCCAGTGGTGGTGGACCTCGAAGTCGGTGCTCCAGTAGGAGGGGACTAGGAGGAGCTTGACGCAGGCGGCAGCGGCCGCGTGCCACAGGAGCTCGGAGGCCGATGGCGGCATGGGGGCAGTGAGGTTGGGGATTGCCGGCGAGGGTCTCGGTTAATTCTGGTGGGCAGAAGAAGGAGCTGCGCATCGTGCGGCACTTGGGAAAATGACCAAAAGAAAACTTTGATTTTTCTTGGAATTTCATTTAAAAAGAGTATAAACTTGGTGTTGACACCTAAATTTTTGGGGTTAATTTTTGCTAAATAATATATATAAAAAAAAAATCAAATCACATGGCATATAGTTTAGGCAAGTTTTATATTCTGTTAAGATTTTAGGTAATATACACTCGGATGTGTTTTTGCGCAAAAAGGGGAATTTTTTGATCGAATATGCAAAAAATATTGCGCGGGGTGAAATAATATATTCGATGAAATTTTACGCGAGCAAAATTGGCAGTAAAATATACCACGAAGATACAATTTTTGGGGTATAAAAGGAGTCGCGTACGGTCGAAAAGGGGGGGTCCTTTTCCGTCGAGTGAAAAAAAAAAAGAAAAAAAAAGACAAAAGGTGAAAAGTGCAGCAGAAGAGAGAGAGAGAGAGAGCAGAGAGTAGACGTGAGGTGAGAGATCGAAAAAAAAGAAAAGAGAAAAACCCCCCGCCCTCGTTCTTCTGACAATTCTGCAGAAAGAAAAGAGGAGAAGTCAACAAAAAAGAAAAGTTACGTAGAGAGAGAGAAGGGAAAGAGAAAAAACTAAAAAAAAAGGAAAAAGGCGGGCACTGCTCATCTCTTTCGTGGATTTCTTCTCCGCGAAGCCCCCACGTCGCTCCACCTGCAACCATTCGCTGACCTCCACCGCGAGCCCCGGCGCCTAAAGCCCGAGCCGCCCTGACGCTCCACCGCCTTTACGAGCAGCACCGCCGCTTCGCCGAAGCTCGCGTCGCCTCGTCACCTCTGCAGATCTGTCCCTGCCCATCTCGACGAAGACCCAGATCCGACGCCGCCTTTGCTCCACTCCTAATCACGCGCAGATCAGACCCCGACGCCCGACGGTCGCGCCGAACCGACTCTCCGCCGCCACCGCTCACTTTCTGCAGCCCCGACGCCTGAAGCTCGCGTCGCCCCGACGCCGCCTCTGCCGTCGCCGATTTGCAGCGCCCCAGCTCCCCGATCTGCTGATCCCGAAGCCCCGGTGCCGCGCCGCCGACGTGCCGCCCCTACCTCCCTAGCCGGAACCCTTCGCCGGAGTCCCTAACCGGTGGTCAAGATTTTCTTTTTATTAAAAAAAAAGAAAAAAAATCAAATTAGGTAGATTTGCTTTATTTTATTAGGCTGGTTTATTTTATCTTATTTTATTTTTATATCTTGGTTTCTTTGTTTATTTCTCTATGCATAATTGAAAATCTCAATGTATCACCCGATTCGCAACCGCGCCAGGGTTTTTTATTTCATCTATAAGGCTTTAGATGAAATAATTAATTAAGCGGGAATAAAATTGATGTTTTGATCTTTAAGGCTTAAGATCAACCATGAATGGACCTAGACTTAGAACCAGGGAAGGAGAGTAAATTTCCTGCAGGTATGCATCCCACATTGGGCGAACAATTCCCGTTCAAGCCCTTCAGGGACAGCCTTTTAGCAGAAAACCACTCAGCCCTTTAGTTCAGAGCCTAGAGACACTCAGAGGATGCCAGGACAGAAACGTTTCTAATCTACCCAAGCTGCATTTCTCGAAGGATACTCCCAGGCTGGAGAAGAAGAGAGATTTAGAAAGCCATAGAGGATTTTCACAAAGAACACTCTTTTACTTCAGGGGACTCTGCTCAAAACGAAACAACAACAATGCCTTATATAGGCAAATAAAGGAAGACAAGGACATACAGGGACCAACTCACGGGTCCAGAAACAAACAGAGGCACCGAAAGGCTACGGGAGGGAATTATTTGCACACTATGAACAGTAACTGTACTGTGAACAGTACATTCCCTAGCCTAGTGCTACAATAAAAGTGAACAGTACTTTGCTACAGTGAAACTGTACGGACTCAACGATCTCGTCCGTCACGAGCATTGTAGCTACATACTGAGTCGCTATCTGAATTGTCTTCTAGGAGATGTGCTTCATACTTCTGTTGGAGGGCTTCAAGGTCTTGAGGTGAAAGAATCTGGTTCAGCCTTTGGGATGAGGAGGCTTCATGAGCCCAATGGGATGCTTCTTCTGCTGCCCAGTCTGTGTTATCATCAGTAGGGTTGTCAAGAAAGCTTGGCTGAGGCCAGTTGGAGGGCTGTGCATAGTAGGCTGTGTCCATATGTTGGGCTGGAGAAGATGAGGACGAAGGTCCCTGTTCGTAGGGATTCTGAGATAAAGGACCTCCAAAGCGTGCATAGGGGTCTTGAGTGGACTGGACAATGTCATCTTCATTTGTCATTTCATGGTCTTGGGATGATGCAGCTTGACTGTATTGCCTGAGTGCTTCCTTAGCTTCTGGTGCTAGGTCATAATGATCCCACGTAGTGGGTACATTATTCCAGACATCTTCGGGAATGGTCTTGTTTTCCCCGGCATAGGATTCTGCTCGGAGTTCTCGGTATTCACGTTCACACAATCGACGAGATCTTGGATAAGATTTGTGAATCATGGCTTCTCGATTGTTTGAGTGTGGTTTATAGGCTGTGGTTCCTATTTCAAGTGGTGCATCGAGAATACCGCCATTGTTTCTAAAGAAATTCCATGGGCGTCTAAAGAACGGGATGGTGTGAACTTCGGATTTGGTGTCATGGTTCTCGGTTCTCTTTCCAAGTCTGTTTCCAACGGGTGGGATGATAGAACCGGTTTAGAAAATTTAGAAGATTCCTATCACATTCCTTTTCGATGTTTCTCCCGAGCATGAATATCCTGGTGAGATTAGCAATGAATCTTCTGGTGGGGATTTCAATGGCTATCAAGTACTTATTGGTTAAGTACCATAACGGCGTTTTGAGCCGATCGGGGAAATCTTCTTCCTTCCAGTTAGGGGATGAATGAAAGGATAATTTAAATTTAACCCGAAAGGATAAAGAATCGAACCTCCATTAAACCTGAAAAGGTCCGTGTGGCATTGCCACATGAGGTTCTCCATGTTCTCAGTAAGACTGTCATTCTGGATTTGCTGAATAATCTCCTGGGGATATGCCTGGCTTGGCGAGTCTTTAATTTTCTCAATTTTGTATTTGACGCCATAATGGAGCATATGAAAGGCAGGCCTCTTGATGTACATGTTGATCTCAGTTGGTGCTTTGGGTCTTGACAAGAAATCAGCAAGGACATTCTTTTTCCCAGGAATATGTTTGGTTTCAAAAGAGTATTTTGAAAACCATTCAGCCCATCGAAGCAGTTGAGGGTTTGGAATCTTTTCTGTTTAAACTTGGTCATCGAGGGAAAGATGCCATGTCTAGTTCGACCAGAAAGTGATGGCCGATGAGATGAAACTCAAATCTTTTAATTCCATTTTTGACTGCTAGGATTTCTTTAAAAGTGGAATGGTAATGCATTTCAGCCTGGGAAAACTTTCCGCTTTTGTAAGCACAAACATGTTTCTTACCATCAATTTCTTCGAATAGGACGGCTGCCCAATATTCATCACTGGCGTCAGTTTGGAGAATTCTTTTGCCTGTTGATGGTATTTGCAATGGTGGGAGATTCTGCATAATCTCCTTAAGCTCAGCGACTGCTTTAGTCTGGATTTTTCCCCAAGGTGGGGAATTCTTTTTCAGCATGGATTGCAAAGGGATCAGTAGCTTTGCAATGTGTGGGACAAAAACTCTGAGATAATTAATTATCCCAAGAAATTGCTGAACTTGCTTTTTTGTGAAGTCATTTTCAGGAAACTTCAATAATTCTTGTGCAATGTGTGGCCCTGGATAGTATGTACCTTTGTTGAGGTGCATACCAAGAAATTCAATTTCTGTCTGGGCAATATTCATTTTCCTTTGAGAGAGCATAATGCCATGCCTCTTCACAATTTCTGCAAATTTTTCAAGGAGTTGGCAGTGGCTCTGTTCATCAGGGCTGTAGAGCAAAATATCGTCGATATACACTGCTGCGCGTTATGTGAGAATGGGTTGGAAAATACGGCACATGGCCTTTTGGAAAAGGGATGGGGCAACCTTCAATCCAAAAGGAAGAACTTTCCATTGGAAGTCTTTGGTTTGGGATACGAATCCTGTTTTGGTTTTGTCTTCAGGATGAATGCCCAATTGCCAAAATCCGGCTTTGAGGTCGAATTTGGAATAGATATGGGCCTTAGTTAAGCCACTAAAGAGAGAATCTCTGGATGGTAGAGGGAATTTATCATCTTGGAGAAAAAGATTAAGAGGTTGGTAGTTAATTACCGAGTCTCATTTTCCCTACGTTCCGCTTCGGCGCGCTTATTGACATAAAAGGCTTCACAAGCCCATTGAGAATCGAAACTTCAATAAGGCCTTGTTGCAATAACTCGAGCATTCTCTTTGAGCTAAAGCCAAGTGTTCTGGCTTCATTCCTGCATGACTTGCCTTTGTTGGGTTGATGTCTTCATTTTTCTTGAAGGGGAGACGAACAAAGAATTTTGAATTTTCCCATAAGGGATGAGAACATTTTTGAGCAAATTCTGAGTGGGATTCCGAGCATGATTCTAACGGTTTTGCATGATTGGATCTAACAAACTCATCTCGAATGGAAAAGAGTCTCGAATATCAACAAACTCGGAAAATGATTTTTATATCTAAGACCCTTTCCGGAATGATGCGTAGGCGAGAGATTTGAGTCATGATGTCCCACCCAATTAGCAAATCTTTATTGGGAGGTTTGATCCAAAGATTTTTGCCTTTATGGAGCAATCGGAAAGAACTGGGATGATAATGAAGTAGTTCGACGTTTGTGGAGAAAGTATCTCCGGAAGCGGAGTTAAAATATCGGATATGAGGAGTCCAATATTCTTCAGGCAGAACTTTAGTGTCCAGAATGGAGGAACTTGCTCCAGTATCAATGAGAGCAATAACATTGATAGGTTTGGCATACTTTGAGGTGAAGATTTTTACAGGGAAATGGGGGCAATGAGTTTGACTTGAGAATATGTCAGGATTTGGTTCTGAAGATGTGGAGGATATGTGAAAAATGTCTTCAGATTCTGACTCATTAAAATCGGTCTCATTAGAAGATTGGTAGAAGGGGATAACACAAAGGGTCTGTTCTGATGGTTCTTCATCAGCAGAAAACAAGGATTCAATGTCATCATTTTCAAGGGACATACTGTTTCATTTTCAATCAGATGATTCTGACCCTTTTTCGCTTGAGGACAATTTTTGGCAAAATGTCCTTTTTTGTTGCAAATGTAGCAACGGCTTGATTTCTTATGGCCTGTGTGGTCCTTTCTTTTGCGTAGGTATCGCCATTTCTTCTTTTTCCGGAAATGCTTGGAGCCATGCTTGGATTTTTTAATCGAGTACTTCTTGAAGTGCTTCGTCTTCCGGGAGTAATGGCCACAAGTACCATCACAATCCTGTTTGGAGCATTTGATTTTTAACTTCTGATGGGAACAGGCCGATTCAAGACGCTTGTCATCTGTGATGTATGTTTGGACCATTCGGCGCTTTAAGCATAATTCTTCAAGGCATAAATGGACTTCTTGCTGAAGTTCTCCCATGGGAACGTCTTGTATTCTTCTTTGCTTTCCAAAGAAGGATCTTTCAACCATCTGTGATAGCTCTTTAGGAATAGAAGTGATGAAGACATGCTTTAGATTTGGATCTGCGCCAATATGATAAAAGAGCTGAAGCATTAATCGATAATGCTTATCAAGATGCTTTTTCTGTAGGGAACAACATCTTCTTTCAAAGAATTCCCTCCTTTTGAGTTCTTTGAGGTCTCCGGGTGTTCCCACAAAAACATGGTATAGAAAATTAAGGGCATGATAGAAGCTGGGTGATAATAAGAACGTAAGTTTGGTCCATTACGTGAGTGATTGCCACCAAAATTTAAGGCTCCCTGTGAACCTTGTAACAAAATTGTAAAGGACATCATTCATATCATGGTTGGTAATGGACTGTGTACTCAACCAAGTATGAAATTCTTCAAGTCTGTGTGGCCATTTTGAATAGGGAATATCATCAATGGAGAAGAATTGTTTGGATGCCATGGATACATGTTTGGCTGAATTGTTTCTGGTGGGATTACTTGTCTGTCCAAATTCTGGATCAGAATAGTTTGATTGCATATCGTAATCCGAAAGAGTATCGGCCATGAAAATTTGTGAGTTTGGTGGAACAGAAGGGGGAGACTCAACTGGTTGATCTGAAAAGGATGAAGAGGAATAAGTAGATACTGAATCTGATGAAGAGGAGGAGGTTTGTTCAGAAAACAGGATCTGTTTGACAGGATCAGACTCAGGCTGTTGGGTAATGGGGTCAATTTCTTGCTTACCCAGATCCTTCAGAAAGGATTCTAATGGATTTGATAACATCATCTGGTCTGGTCTTTCTCTTATAACAATTGAGCTTGATTCTGTAGGTGGTGTCTTTTCTTTGCCCTTTTCCTTCTTCAAGGCTTTAAGCCGACTTCGCAAATCTGTTTCTCTTCTAGAAGGATCTTCTGGGATATTTGCAAAGACAGACACTTGAGGTATTGGGGATGCATACCCGGTTTGAACAGGAGGTGCTAATGGATCGAAATGTCTAAACCTTCCTTCTTCAAGAAGTTGAATTTGCTTCTTGAGTTTATCTATTTCTGGTTTTGGACTTTCAAGATAGTGGTACCCAAGTCAAGTTGTCCCGATTCCAAGGCTTGAAGCCTTTTCTCGAACTCGGAAAGTATCTTCTTGGTACTTGTCATCATATCTTCGGAGATCTTGTTGCACATTTCCAATCTTGGAATCAATAGCCTTAAAGGCATTGTTACGTGCCAACAGAGTCTCCGATTGCCCGTTTAGAACGGCTTCAAGACGGGGGTTTTCTTCGTCTTCCATGTTCGTCCACATCAGTGGGGGTAGGTATTTTGGGAACATGGCGATATCTACCATGTGGGTCAATAAACTCTTCTGTAGCAGGGAATGAGAGTTTAGAACTTTCCTTGACAAGAGGAGGAAAGTCAGTATCTTGGAACATGGCAATAGAAGAAGTGGGTAGTGTTTCTACTGGGACTTCAAGGGGATAAGAATGTTTCTTGGCCCACTTGAGGATTGGCTTATAGAATGGAGAGAGAGCTTGCTTTTTCTGGGGAGGAGATTTTGGTGAATCTGGTAAGGTTTGGAACGTAGTACTGGATTCTGGTGGAGGTGGTGCATAAGAGACCATGAACTGGTATTTATCACACTCCCCAAGAGTATCTACGGAGGAATCTCCGTCTAGGTACCTTTGGTATATCTTGTCTCCGGACTTTTTTCGTCGGGGAGGAGATCTTGCATAAGGATTCACTTCGTCGGGAGAATTTATACAAGAAGAGCATTGGCAAAAAGGATCCCAAAAACAATGACCATAATTGTCTTTATAGTAATGAACAGGATGTCCATCACCGTCGAAGTGTCGAACATGCTTTTTTGGGTCTGGTTCGGAAATGGATTCTGGAACACATGGTTCAATCATGAAGAGGGTTTGGAAGATAGAAGGACTTTCTTCCTTTTCTTTGCCAAATTTGATGGAAACAGTTCCATCTTTTTTCTTACGAACTCGAGTCCGTAGATTGGAACGGCTTGTTATCTTTGATGTAGCTTTTCATAGTTGGTAATCCAAGTTTACAAGAAGTTTGGCCAACGTATCCTTTGGAATCTGTCGGGGAACATGGATGCAGGATGCCTGATCATTCTGCATAGAGATGAACAATGCGTCTTCATTACCATTGTTGAAGTTGAGGTCGAGAGCATGGTTCTGCACTCGATAAACCATCTGGTAATGCAAGGTTGCAGCTACAGATTCAGCAGTTTGGGGGGCTCCAGTGAGCTGTACTTGAACTTTCATAAAAGAGAGAAGTTGGGGGTCTGAGAGAGCGATGTTGAAGTTTGGATATAGAGTTACAAAGACTGTTCCGGCATTCAAAGTGGTTTGAACAGTACCGATGCAAGCATGCTGGTATTGTAAAAACCTAGTATCTAACAACGCGATTCCTCCACATATTCAGAACCAAATCCTGACATATTCTCAAGTCAAACTCATTGCCCCCATTTCCCTGTAAAAATCTTCACCTCAAAGTATGCCAAACCTATCAATGTTATTGCTCTCATTGATACTGGAGCAAGTTCCTCCATTCTGGACACTAAAGTTCTGCCTGAAGAATATTGGACTCCTCATATCCGATATTTTAACTCCGCTTCTGGAGATACTTTCTCCACAAACGTCAGAACTACTTCAATTACTGTCCAGTTCTTTCCTGATTGCTCCGTAAAGGCAAAAATCTTTGGATCAAACCTCCCCAATAAAGATTTGCTAATTGGGTGGGACATCATGACTCAAATCTCTCAGCTACGCATCATTCCAGGAAAGGGTCTTAGATATAAAAATCATTTCTCTGAGTTTGTTGATATTCAGAGACTCTTTTCCATTCAGATGAGTTTGTTAGATCCAATCATGCAAAAACTGTTAGAATCATGCTCGGAATCCCACTCAGAATTTGCTCAAAAATGTTCTCATCCCTTATGGGAAAATTCAGAATTCTTTGTTCGTCTCCCCTTCAAGAAAAATGAAGACATCAACCCAACAAAGGCAAGTCATGCAGGAATGAAGCCAGAACACTTGGCTTTAGCTCAAAGAGAATGCTCAGAGTTATTGCAACAATGCCTTATTGAAGTTTCTGATTCTCAATGGGCTTGTGAAGCCTTTTATGTCAATAAGCACGCCGAGCATAACAGAGGGAAAATGAGACTGGTAATTAACTACCAACCTCTTAATCTTTTTCTCCAAGATGATAAATTCCCTCTACCATCTAGAGATTCTCTCTTTAGTGGCTTAACTAAGGCCCATATCTATTCCAAATTCGACCTCAAAGCCGGATTTTGGCAATTGGGCATTCATCCTGAAGACAGAACCAAAACAGGATTCTGTATCCCAAACCAGCACTTCCAATGGAAAGTTCTTCCTTTTGGATTGAAGGTTGCCCCATCCCTTTTCCAAAAGGCCATGTGCCGTATTTTCCAACCCATTCGTCAACGGCGGTGTATATCGACGATATTTTGCTCTACGTACCACGATGAACGAGCCACGCCAACTCCTTGAAAAATTTGCAGAAATTGTGAAGAGGCATGGCATTATGCTCTCTCAAAGGAAAATGAATATTGCCCAGACATAAATTGAATTTCTTGGTATGCACCTCAACAAAGGTACATACTATCCAGGGCCACACATTGCACAAGAATTATTGAAGTTTCCTGAAAATGACTTCACAAAAAAGCAAGTTCAGCAATTTCTTGGGATAATTAATTATCTCAGAGTTTTTGTCCCACACATTGCAAAGCTGCTGATTCCTTTACAATCCATGCTGAAAAAGAATTCCCCACCTTGGGGAAAAATCCAGACTAAAGCAGTTGCTGAGCTTAAGGAGATTATGCAGAATCTCCCACCATTGCAAATACCATCAACGGGCAAAAGAATTCTTCAGACTGATGCCAGTGATGAATACTGGGCAGCTGTCCTATTTGAAGAAATTGATGGTAAGAAACATGTTTGTGCTTACAAAAGCGGAAAGTTTTCCCAGGCTGAAATGCATTACCATTCCACTTTTAAAGAAATCCTAGCAGTCAAAAATGGAATTAAAAGATTTGAGTTTCATCTCATCGGCCATCACTTTCTGGTCGAACTAGACATGGCATCTTTCCCTCAGATGACCAAGTTTAAACAGAAACAGATTCCAAACCCTCAACTGCTTCGATGGGCTGAATGGTTTTCAAAATACTCTTTTGAAACCAAACATATTCCTGGGAAAAAGAATGTCCTTGCTGATTTCTTGTCAAGACCCAAAGCACCAACTGAGATCAACATGTACATCAAGAGGCCTGCCTTTCATATGCTCCATTATGGCGTCAAATACAAAATTGAGAAAATTAAAGACTCGCCAAGCCAGGCATATCCCCAGGAGATTATTCAGCAAATCCAGAATGACAGTCTTCCTGAAAACATGGAGAACCTCATGTGGGAATGCCACACAGACCTTTTCAGATTCAATGGAGGTTCGATTCTTTATCCTTTTGGGTTAAATTTAAATTATCCTTTCATTCATCCCCTAATCTGGAAGGAAGAAGATTTCCCTGATCAGCTCAAAACGCTGTTATGGTACTTAACCAATAAGTACTTGATAGCCATTGAAATCCCCACCAGAAGATTCATTGCTAATCTCACCAGGATATTCATGCTCGGGAGAAACATCGAAAAGGAATGTGATAGGAATCTTCTAAATTTTCTAAACTGGTTCTTTCATCCCACCTGTTGGAAACAGGACATGGAAAGAGAACTGAGAACCATGACACCAAATCCTGAAGTTCACACCATCCTGTTCTTTAGACGCCCATGGAATTTCTTATGGCCTGTGTGGTCCTTTCTTTTGCGTAGGTATCGCCATTTCTTCTTTTTCCGGAAATGCTTGGAGCCATGCTTGGATTTTTTAATCGAGTACTTCTTGAAGTGCTTCTTCTTCCGGGAGTAATGGCCACAAGTACCATCACAATCCTGTTTGGAGCATTTGATTTTTAACTTCTGATGGGAACAGGCTGATTCAAGACGCTTGTCATCTGTGATGTATGTTTGGACCATTCGGCGCTTTAAGCATAATTCTTCAAGGCATAAATGGACTTCTTGCTGAAGTTCTCCCATGGGAACGTCTTGTATTCTTCTTTGCTTTCCAAAGAAGGATCTTTCAACCATCTGTGATAGCTCTTTAGGAATAGAAGTGATGAAGACATGCTTTAGATTTGGATCTGCGCCAATCTGATAAAAGAGCTGAAGCATTAATCGATAATGCTTATCAAGATGCTTTTTCTGTAGGGAACAGCATCTTCTTTCAAAGAATTTCCTCCTTTTGAGTTCTTTGAGGTCTCCGGGTGTTCCCACAAAAACATGGTATAGAAAATTAAGGGCATGATAGAAGCTGGGTGATAATAAGAACGTAAGCTGGTCCTGTTCTGTGAGTGATTGCCACCAAAATTTAAGGCTCCCTGTGAACCTTGTAACAAAATTGTAAAGGACATCATTCATATCATGGTTGGTAATGGACTGTGTACTCAACCAAGTATGAAATTCTTCAAGTCTGTGTGGCCATTTTGAATAGGGAATATCATCAATGGAGAAGAATTGTTTGGATGCCATGGATACATGTTTGGCTGAATTGTTTTACGGTGGGATTACTTGTCTGTCCAAATTCTGGATCGAATAGTTTGATTGCATATCGTAATCCGAAAGAGTATCGGCCATGAAAATTTGTGAGTTTGGTGGAACGAAGGGGAGACTCAAGCGGTTGATCTGAAAAGGATGAAGAGGAATAAGTAGATACGAATCGATGAAGAGGAGGAGGTTTGTTCGAAAACGGGATCTGTTTGACGGGATCGACTCGGTCGTTGGGTAATGGGGTCAATTTCTTGCTTACCCGATCCTTCGAAAGGATTCTAATGGATTTGATAACATCATCTCGGTCCGTCTTTCTCTTATAACAATTGAGCTTGATTCGTAGGTGGTGTCTTTTCTTTGCCCTTTTCCTTCTTCAAGGCTTTAAGCCGACTTCGCAAATCTGTTTCTCTTCTAGAAGGATCTTCTCGGGATATTTGCAAAGACAGACACTTGAGGTATTGGGGATGCATACCCGGTTTGAACAGGAGGTGCTAATGGATCGAAATGTCTAAACCTTCCTTCTTCAAGAAGTTGAATTTGCTTCTTGAGTTTATCTATTTCTGGTTTTGGACTTTCAAGATAGTGGTACCCAAGCTGTTGTCCTGATTCCAAGGCTTGAAGCCTTTTCTGGAACTCGGAAAGTATCTTCTTGGTACTGTCATCATATCTTCGGAGATCTTGTTGCACATTTCCAATCTTGGAATCAATAGCCTTAAAGGCATTGTTCTGTGCCAACAGAGTCTCTGATTGCCCGTTTAGAACGGCTTCAGCAGCAGGGGTTTTCTTCTGTCTTCCATGTTCGTCCACATCAGTGGGGGTAGGTATTTTGGGAACATGGCGATATCTACCATGTGGGTCAATAAACTCTTCTGTAGCAGGGAATGAGAGTTTAGAACTTTCCTTGACAAGAGGAGGAAAGTCAGTATCTTGGAACATGGCAATAGAAGAAGTGGGTAGTGTTTCTCGGGACTTCAAGGGGATAAGAATGTTTCTTGGCCCACTTGAGGATTGGCTTATAGAATGGAGAGAGAGCTTGCTTTTTCTGGGGAGGAGATTTTGGTGAATCTGGTAAGGTTTGGAACGTAGTACTGGATTCTGGTGGAGGTGGTGCATAAGAGACCATGAACTGGTATTTATCACACTCCCCAAGAGTATCTACGGAGGAATCTCCGTCTAGGTACCTTTGGTATATCTTGTCTCTGGACTTTTTTCGTCGGGGAGGAGATCTTGCATAAGGATTCACTTCGTCGGGAGAATTTATACAGTAAGAGCATTGGCAAAAAGGATCCCAAAAACAATGACCATAATTGTCTTTATAGTAATGAACAGGATGTCCATCACCATTGAAGTGTCGAACATGCTTTTTTGGGTCTGGTTCAGAAATGGATTCTGGAACACATGGTTCAATCATGAAGAGAGTTTGGAAGATAGAAGGACTTTCTTCCTTTTCTTTGCCAAATTTGATGGAAACAGTTCCATCTTTTTTTCTTACGAACTCTGAGTCCGTAGATTGGAACGGCTTGTTATGCTGATGTAGCTTTTCATAGTTGGTAATCCAAGTTTCTGGAAGAAGTTTGGCCAACGTATCCTTTGGAATCTGTCGGGGAACATGGATGCAGGATGCCTGATCATTCTGCATGGAGATGAACAATGCGTCTTCATTACCATTGTTGAAGTTGAGGTCGAGAGCATGGTTCTGCACTCGATAAACCATCTGGTAATGCAAGGTTGCAGCTACAGATTCAGCAGTTTGGGGGGCTCCAGTGAGCTGTACTTGAACTTTCATAAAAGAGAGAAGTTGGGGGTCTGAGAGAGCGATGTTGAAGTTTGGATATAGAGTTACAAAGACTGTTCCGGCATTCAAAGTGGTTTGAACAGTACCGATGCAAGCATGCTGGTATTGTAAAAACCTAGTAGCTAACAACGCGATTCTGGCTACTACTGGCAGGCCTTTACGACCATGGAAGGTGAGAGCAAGACGAATAGCTCCATAGTGAACATGAGAATATCCCTGTTGGACCCATTGTCTGGGAAATTCTGGAGGGATTTGAAGAGTAACAAAGTATTCCTTTTCAGTAGCAGGGATGGGATGCTGGTCGAATTTGGAGGACTGAACGTACTCCTTTACTTGCTTCGGGGTCTGGTGAATGAGTTGACGGATGGAGCGGATAGGTGAGAATGATGAGGTGGGTTTAGCAAAAGCTGAATAGGGGTTCATAAGAGGAAGCTGGGTTTCTGAGATCTTGGTTTCATCGCTAAGAGAGACTTCATAAAGATAATCTATCTTAGAAGCATTGGAAACACGAAACTCTGAGAGTGCTGAGGATGAAGAAGAAGAAGAAGGAGCAAGAGAAATGGGTGCTTCAAGAACTTCTGGATCTGTCATGATGTATGAGGATCTTCTCAGCACTGGATTCATCTATCAAGCGCATGGAATGGATAATATCAAAAACGAAAACGTGGCTCTGATACCATGAATGGACCTAGACTTAGAACCAGGGAAGGAGAGTAAATTTCCTGCAGGTATGCATCCCACATTGGGCGAACAATTCCCGTTCAAGCCCTTCAGGGACAGCCTTTTAGCAGAAAACCACTCAGCCCTTTAGTTCAGAGCCTAGAGACACTCAGAGGATGCCAGGACAGAAACGTTTCTAATCTACCCAAGCTGCATTTCTCGAAGGATACTACCAGGCTGGAGAAGAAGAGAGATTTAGAAAGCCATAGAGGATTTTCACAAAGAGCACTCTTTTACTTCAGGGGACTCTGCTCAAAACGAAACAACAACAATGCCTTATATAGGCAAATAAAGGAAGACAAGGACATACAGGGACCAACTCACGGGTCCAGAAACAAACAGAGGCGCCGAAAGGCTACGGGAGGGAATTATTTGCACACTATGAACAGTAACTGTACTGTGAACAGTACATTCCCTAGCCTAGTGCTACGTAAAGTGAACAAGCTTTGCTACGGTGAAACTGTACGGACTCAACGATCTCGTCCGTCACGAGCATTGTAGCTACATACTGAGTCGTTATCTGAACTGTCTTCTAGGAGATGTGCTTCATACTTCTGCTGGAGGGCTTCAAGGTCTTGAGGTGAAAGAATCTGGTTCAGCCTTTGAGATGAGGAGGCTTCATGAGCCCAATGGGATGCTTCTTCTGCTGCCCAGTCTGTGTTTTCATCAGTAGGGTTGTCAGGAAAGCTTGGCTGAGGCCAGTTGGAGGGCTGTGCATAGTAGGCTGTGTCCATATGTTGGGATGAGGACGAAGGTCCCTGTTCGTAGGGATTCTGGGACAAAGGACCTCCAAAGCGTGCATAGGGGTCTTGAGTGGACTGGACAATGTCATCTTCATTTGTCATTTCATGGTCTTGGGATGATGCAGCTTGACTGTATTGCCTGAGTGCTTCCTTAGCTTCTGGTGCTAGGTCATAATGATCCCACGTAGTGGGTACATTATTCCAGACATCTTCGGGAATGGTCTTGTTTTCCTGGCATAGGATTCTCTGGAGTTCTCGGTATTCACGTTCACACAATCTGACAGATCTTGGATAAGATTTGTGAATCCTGGCTTCTCGATTGTTTGAGTGTGGTTTATAGGCTGTGGTTCCTATTTCAAGTGGTGCATCGAGAATACCGCCATTGTTTCTAAAGAAATTCCATGGGCGTCTAAAGAACAGGATGGTGTGAACTTCAGGATTTGGTGTCATGGTTCTCAGTTCTCTTTCCAAGTCCTGTTTCCAACAGGTGGGATGATAGAACCAGTTTAGAAAATTTAGAAGATTCCTATCACATTCCTTTTCGATGTTTCTCCCGAGCATGAATATCCTGGTGAGATTAGCAATGAATCTTCTGGTGGGGATTTCAATGGCTATCAAGTACTTTACTAGCGAAATATTATCCCTTGATTTGAGCGATATGTGATGTCCCTTTTGAGGTAATTTTGAATGAATTTGATCGTTTTTATTTATCTTGAGATATGTTTGAGATAGAATATTACATGTTTTAGGGTTATTTGCATATTTAGGCAATGCATTCTATTTATCATGAATTTTCGAAATAAAAATCGGGTTAGATTAGATGCATGTTAGGATATTACTTGTTTTAGGGTTTGCATATTTAGAATAGGAATTTTAATTTCGAATTTCATAAAAAAAAAACTCAAGTAAATCAATTTAGGTTGCTAGATTTTAATTTAGGTTGCATGCTTAATTACTTGGCAATTATTAATTTCGAAATTTCAAAAAAAGAAAAAGAAAACAAAAACACTATAAAAAATCATCATACACTTGTCATGTAGAATTAAGGCATATTTTGCATGTCATTGCATATTAGGGTTAAATGGCACTTAGTTTAATTTAGATCATTTTTTTATTTATTATAAGTTTAGGCATTTTTAGATATATTGCATTTTAGGATTATTTAGGTTAAGATAATATTTTAGTTTAAATTAGGATATGGCTCAACCTAATTCCTAATATAAATTAAATAGGATCTTAATCTAATTAGGTAATTTTCACATTTCACCAAATTTCGAATTTCATGAAAAATATAAAAAGTGTCATAGGTTAAATTAGTTTTATTATAAAATGCACTATTTTAGGAAAATGAAAAAATGTCATGTGCACGTCATTAGGGTTAGACTTATTGAAATGCATGTCATTTAGTATTTTTGATAGGCCCATTTAATTAGAAATTACATGTCATTAGTATTAGGTCATTTAGTTAATATCGCATTGCATATTGCATGATTTTCATTAATTAAGTGAAAAAAAAAGAAATTGTGTGTTAATTATAAACCATATCCAGGGTTGTTGATGTGGATTTTAATTTAACATTGCAGATGCTTTTGTTGCTTGGAGGTAAGTTTTTGCAATTTATTTATTGTTTATCTGAGTGTTAAATTGGTGGTTTGTGCACGCGCATGATAAACTCATATGTTAGGGAAATAGATTTAAAATAGACCAAAGCTGCTTGCAAAAAACATTTTTTCAAAATAAAAGAAATGGTACCGAAAGGGCGTTAGAAAAATTTAGCGTAACCAAGTCCCCATACCCAAATCTCTGGTTCGTAGGAATAAAGTAAATATCCCGTTACTTTATTTGGGTTTCTAATCGACCCACCAAAAAAATAGATTAGTGGCGACTCCTGATTGAAAATCATTTGCATGTTAAGAACTTGAACCTAAGTCGCGAATTGGTATGGGCATGGGAGAGCCCGAGTTAAGTCTAGGCTTAACAATCCATTAGCCAAAACCCTAGGTGGTTCAACCCCGAAAAATTGGTCGCGACACTTGGATTTTATTTTAGGTTATAAGTTATAAACTATTTTGGTGTGAATTTAATTGAAATTTTAAGTACATAATGTCTGTATTTATGACCCACACTAGTAAAAAAAATTTATTTTTCTTTTGGTAATTTTTATTTATTATAAAAGTCATTTGTCTCCCAAACACCATTTTGCTCAAAAGTACTTTACAAAGGGCTTTCAAATTACAATTTACCAAACACAGTTTACATTTTGAAAAACACTTTTAACTCAAAGGTTTTTGCATTTTCTTGAAAATTTTCCCCAAAAGCCTTCTCAAGCGCATCCGATATCCCCTTTTTCCTTTTGCTTTTTCCAAAAGTGACAACACTATCAATAATGGATGCCCGTCCTTTGTTTTCTTTGGACGTGGAATAGCAAAAGTCTCCGAAATAAGATCCACCCTCAAGGACAATGATATCACCTTTTCCTTTTGATTTTTCGAAAAGTGACACCACCATACGTTTTTTTTTCTTTAAAATTAATAATATTTCATTACTAACTCAGTGTTGTAGAAAAACATAAGGCACGAAATAGTTGGAGAATACCACGATTTTTTTTTCAGTCAAAACAATTATATTGCCTTTAAGAGGAATTACCTTTAGAGTACTTACAAATCAATTAATAAAAATTTTATTGTATTGACTTTTCCCGAGAACATGTAGGATTACCTTTTTTTCAAATGGATATTACGTAATTAAGTAAAGTGAACATATATAATAATTGCCCTCAGTTTCAAAACGACTAGAATTTGAGCCGTATGGTTGCGCAAAATCAATTGAAATTTGCACCTCAACACATACATTTTGTTTCTTAGAATTTGTTCCCTTACTGTAGAACAGATCATTTACAAAATATTTAAATATGTTAATACTAGGTAGACCAAAAAAAAAAAGCCAACACAAGAAAATACATATAAGTCAAACTAAAAATGGACATGTCATTACATTTATCTTGAGTTTTGTTGCAAAAGAAAGAAGGAATAGCAACAATAAATCAAGAAATAGAAAAGTCAATTAGATGCCGAATATATGTGGCTTGGTCGATATGATCTAGTCCAAGGGGAGAACAACCTACTATTAGTCAAGTAATACAACAAATGTTATAACCACGCTCAAGTCACTAAAGTACTCCCAAGTTTTCCCGACCCTCTATCCATAACCCACACAATATTTAGTCTAAACAATTTCTAGTGAAACAATAAATAAATCTCACAAATCAATTACATAAATACTATGCAAAACACGTAATTAATTATCTCCGGATCTAATTGACAAACATATGCACAGCCTTGCATACTTTAGTTGAAGTGCCCACTCTACTTGGGCAAAAAAGCATACTAGAAACAGCCTACCCTGGAAGTGGAACATATGATAATTGCAAACTAAGTTGAGGCATTTGCTACTCATTAGCAAACGATGACGAGACCTACTTTATAGGAACCAAAGGATGCAATTGAGAAATTCTAGTTTCATTTTGGCGCAACGTTTTTCATGTTCTTAACTTCATTTTATTTTGACGTGACGGCTTTTTTTTTTTTTTTTTTTGTTCTTAACTTTGGGACTATGATTTGGCATTTCTAATTAAAATGCCATCTTCTATCATTCCTTGCTCAGACCATTAGCATGGAATAGGTATTGAACTGCTCAATGATCTCAAGGTTATGAGGCATGCAGGTCAGCCTGCCGCCTTAAAACATAATACCAATCCGTTCACATCAGATCGGATTTTTTATCAATTGGGTTTAGAACTAACTTTCTAATGCACTAGAGTAGCATGAGTTATAGGACTTATCATAATTATGATTCGTCAAATATTACAAGGCAATACCAATTTGTTCAATCTGAATGAAAACATAAAATTACTTGGAGCATTCAATGCGGGTCAAGCTCCCTAGAAAAAAATTTAGGTGGTATATTTTGGGGGTGGATTTCAACTTACATTTTCAATTCTTTTCTATTTTTTGTGAGATTTGAAATGTCACAAATTGCCGAGGGTCGCACTTTTTCAAGCTTGCACATCATGACAATCATTCACCACTTTCTTGGATCGGCTATCCAGTCCATTCCTGAATCTTAGATCTATCCAAAATAATCTTGCCAAGACTCAAAATGCCACGATATATTTATTCTTCATGTCCATTAGATGACTTAACTTACGGTTCAACTGAGAGCCGACTCAAGTAACGTCACTTTGCGAGATCCACAAAGGCTTGGGTTAAATTATTTATAACTATCATTGGAAGAAAAACAGAAAAAGAGATTCGGTCTTGAGGTGACCATATGTATCAAGATCCACGAGTTCTCTAAGTCTTGATTGCTGCTGCTTCCTTCAATACTTGCCCAGCAAAATGCTGAAAGAGAGAGTAAGAATGACAGACGATGATGACAACAATAACAGAAGTGCAATTTGGTGTTTTACATCCTTTTATTCTTGAGGCATAGGCGCAATTGCATGAGTAAGAATTGCATAAATTAAACTATTAAACCAAAGTAATCACATTTCAAGAACTTCTAGATCCCACATAGATCTTATTGAAATATAAATTTTCACATAGCTTCTACAATATAATTAGTTCTACCTACCATGCTATCCAAAGACTAAATCAACAGATATTTTCTCTAATTGCACCAAAACCAAGTCTTTTTTAGATGATGCACTTTGTAGATCCACGGGGAGTTCACTCAATCTAGTATCTTATCTTACGGAAGAGAATTTTGACTTTGCAATCCTTTGGCACTTGTCAATTTCATCAAATTTGAGTCGGTAAATATGCTATCATCTCATTTGATTATTCGAAATATTTAGAAAAAAGGTTCATTTGCATCTCAATGACTAGATAAAGTTCGTTACATAAAGAAAATGTCAACATTCGATTTTTATATAGTTTTACTTTTTATTTATCGTCTTTATTTTTAAGCACGGAGTCAATTGTTAAGGGAAGCATAGTTTGTACTTGCTAATCTACATGTTCTCACCCCTAATTTTATTTATTTATTTATCTATAATAAGCTCCACAATCCACTAAATGTCCTTATTGGACAATAATGCCTCCTTTTGTTTTTTCCCTAAAGTAACACTAATGTCGCCAATTATTTGCGGCTAAAAATGTGCCGCATTTCACATGGACATGAGACGTTGGATTGGATGAACTTTTGTGAAATTAGGACCCTCTTTGTCTTTTCGTGTCTTACATGTACATCCGTTCTTTTACTCGGATAAGAAGTAACAAAAGTGTATTTAATAGAGTCCACCGTCCCTTGCAAGTCCTTACAGGACAATAAATGTCTCCTTTTTCCTTTTGTTTTTTCAAAAGTGACACTACAACCACTACTCGTCTTTCGAAGGAATCACTTTAGGGTGCTTCTTAATCAATTTGTAAGTTTTTTTTTTTTTTTTGTGATCCAGGAAGTCGAAAGTCGATAGCCGGCGAGAAAAACATAGGGGCAACATGGGGAAACCACCACCCCATGCCACCGGGTAAGTCACCAAGTAACTCAATCAGCCCTCTTGCATTGCAAGGGCTTCGAACCTCTCCCCTCTTACGCAAAGGATCACTGAAGCCTACCCAGCGGAGCTACCACGGCTGGTGTTGACTATCGCTGTTTCCTTCAATTCTTGGTCAGCAAAATGCTGAAAGAGAGTAAGAATAATGATGATGATGACGATGAAACAATCATGCAAGTGCAATTTGGTATTTAACATCCTTTTAGTCCCAAGCCTGCAAGTGTTAAACTAGTACAAATAAACGAAAAGTATGCTTAACATATAGCCACAACTGCACAAATGAGTATTACATAAATTAAATTTACTAGATCAAGGTAATCACATTTAAAAAATCTCTAAATCCTATGCTGAATCTTACTAATAATTTTCACATAGCTTCTTCACTTTAATTAATTCTGTCTATCACATTACCGAAAGACTAAATCTATGTATATTTTCTATACCAACTTACAAAAGAGAGTTCCAAGTGTGTTGTATTCTGATACTTGTCATTATTTTCATCGAATTTGGATTTGTGAAAATGGTACCATCTCATTTGGTTATTTGTAATATTTTGGGAAAGGTCCATTTGCGTCCTGGTAGCATTGACACCTAAATTATCGCTGAAAAGTCAAACATACCGTTTGTTGTAAAAATAAAGTAAAATAATGGTGGTAATAAATTATGATAAAAAGATTTAAAAAAAAGCAAATAAATAAATGAAGCACCGGGACCATCAAAGCTCATCACTTTAGCCCGGTCCGACCATAAGAGTAGCCCAGACCACTAAGGAAGCCCATCAAGCATCTGGCCCAATTCCCTTAAGCCCATTAGATCTACAAAAGCAGCCCAGGCCACACCAAGCCCATTAAATTCTAATAAAACCCATTAAGCCCAATTCGCGGAAACCCATAAAGATTTGAATTGAGCCCGGTCCACCTCATCAGAACCGGCCCCCCTATTCCCCCATCTTTCTCTCTCTATCGCTCTGAATGTTGGAAACGAACTCACGCACGTGCACTGGGGAAGCTCCACGAAGGGAAATTTGCTGCATTACAATGTTTAATCGCCTCTTTTGTTCGTAACCGAGACCTTCCCATGATGAAATTAGCTCATTAACAGCTCATTTGCGTCGCTTTCCTCGTTGACTAAGAGATTTAAGTTGATCGTTTTTTGCTATATTGGCATTCCCTAAGTTCTTTTGTCTTTAATTAAGAATGAAAGACATTTCTGATACAATGAATGCACTTCAATACATTTCTGCCTTGGTTTAGATCTATGTTCAGTGTTCCCGGGACACAAATCCAATTTTGAGTATTGCTGGATGGGGGTAAGAATCTCTTGTATGGAATTGGATTGAATCTGATATGTTTTCATCGAGTCCACGTGTTGAATTTGCAGGAAGATCTACTGTTCATGTTGTGGGATAAAATTATAGTTCATTTGCTGATACAATGAGCTGATGAAAGAAGGATGGACTTCTGAAACGAGAATTGATTTGGTGTTTGTCTTGATTCATTTATACACCACGGTTCGGGTCCATCGATTCTCTTCGATATTGACTTCTTGTTGCGGTTTTGTCATTTGAGAGCCTCAGCCACAAACCCTTCCATTTAACTCGGACTTGATCTTTTCTGACTTACGTTGCATTATGCCTATGTTTAACGTAAAAATAACATTGCAATAAATTGAATGTGGTGATTAAAATTTTGAGCAAGATTTTGATAGTTACAAACCTAAAAAGTTAATATATCCAGAGCTCATTGACATACAATTTATTTCTCACTTTACAATCTCTTTGTATTATAAGTTTATTGTGGGCATTATCTTTTAAATTTAGATTTTACTCGTGTCTTCTTTTTTTTGCACACGCATAGGCAGCCCTTTTTACAGTAAAGTCAAAAGATAATTCCATCGAATCGAATGAGTATTGGCATTTAGTAACTAGCTAATTAAGGGTGCAATAAGTTAAAAATCAAAACAAGTAACATTCAATCAACTCGACTCGAGTCTAACTCATATCTACCCATTTGACAGCCCTAAACTTTATACCATGTGGAATGTCGTCTCTGGACATTCAATTTGTTCAATATAATCAGTAAATGTTAAATCTAGTCCCTAAATTATATGGAAAATGTTCAATGTTATTTTTTCATTAATTCAGATTAATGAAATCTATCGATATGGCTTTCAATCCATTATGTTTGAATGGTGGGCAACAAAATTGACCCATGGATTACCTAAGTAAGATATTCATCTCAAATCACCATTGAAATGTTAACGCCCTCTTTTTTTCCTTCCTTTTCACAGTTAGATGTATAAAAGATTGATACATTGACTCAACGTTTTTAAAAATTTAACTCGGGATATAATAATTTAGGTTGTTTAATTTGTAGTTTGAGCAAATGGAAAAACTGCATCGAACTATTCACCAATAGTTTAGGATCAATTTGAACAAATTAAAGGTAAAGGGATTACATTGTATTAAGTCAAAATTTAGAAATCATTTATGTCATCATCTCGATGGTAAGTGACATTCTGACTATCTTTAATTTTATATTATTAGAGAGAAAATTTGACACCAAATTATTACCCATCTCTACTACATACTTATTCCTTGTTAGCATCAATAATAATCCCTTTCCTCATGAGAGTTATTAGTGCCTTAGAATAATTTGTTCGATGTTGAATGATTAGAGTCTGTTTGTATGTTCAATAACTAGTAACTGTATTACTTCGGATAAAAAAAAATAGATGAGCTTTTTTTTAAAATGTTATTAAGAAATAAATGTGTTCAATTTTATTAATTCTAATTAGTTGTTTGAACGACATAGCATGCAAGCAAAAGGTGTTAACCAACAAGAAGAAAGCATGTATCATTTAGACATGACAAAAGTTATCCAACAGAAGTGATGTCAAATAACATTTATTATTTGGTGCTTCTGATCAATCAAGAAATATTTAAATAACATTTAAGACATTGTTAACACCAAAAAAATGAGGAAGTTTTGTTTTTTAATTAATATGATTTCGATACATAGCACAGTATTGAACGATTATAGCAATTGACAAGATATCAACAGTATAGAAGCTTGTTGATGAGCATGAATATTAACAATTGACATGACGTTTCAATATGAAGTGATTGTACTATTGATAAGAGATTGATGGCAAAAGAACTTGTCCATAATTATGAATATTGATGACGAAGTTTTTTTATCGCTATATGATGACCATTGGCCGACAATTGGCACTTAAAATTAATTTAGTGTGTGTTGAAAGTAAAAGTAAAGATGATAAAGACGCCGATTGAGAAGCTATAAACGGTTGGACATGCAATTGTAGAAAATAACTGTGGAGCCTTAGTAGCCACCACTTTTGTAGCTGAGCCCACGGACGGTCGAAAGTTGCAACCATTTATAGAAAAGATGAATGCGTAGTTATGAAATTTGATCATGGAGCCGAAAATCGTGGATATGCGGTTGTAACTCTTAATTTGAATATTAACCACTTCTAAGCAGTTATTTTGTGTAATAGGCTATATAAGCCATGTTGAATCATTGTAAAGAGTTAACGATCATCAACGCAATCAATGCTTCCTTTTAAATTTATCAATTTTACGTTCCACTTCCTGCATTTACTTTTGTTCAGAGTAATTGCTTATGATTCTTGTTCTTCACTTCATGTCCGAATAGCCAAGTAATCCAATTCAAATAAATAACCGAAAATTTGACCTTGATTTAAAGGGTGTCTCGTCACATGTGGAGTAATCTCCGGTGAAATAGATGTGAAATGCTCATTTAGCTAATTTAAGAGCAAAATATATGGCAAACTAATGAGACGGCATTCAGGCTCTTTGAGCATAATATCGTGACTAGTTAGGTTTAAATAGGTGATTATAAAATACATCAAGGGGACAATATATACTTATATTTTAGAGAATTCCTACATTTAATAACTAAATAAAAGGTAGGGACATTGGAACTCCATTATCAGATTAATGAGAGATCTACAATCGTAATTGGAGAGATTCATCCATGAATAAGATCTTTCGGTATCATCTATAAATCCAACTCTTTGCGATTAAGTGTCTGCACGGATCCGGATCTCAGTCCGCAGCACGACAAGGTACGGTACTAAGAAAAATTTATGACATTTTTTTTTTTTTTCATTTTTTCTGAAATGTTTGGCACGCGATCATGTAATCCATATTTTCAGAAGGCCAAAAGAAAGAAAGAAAGAAAGAAAGATAAGGAGCAGACGTAACATAAGCCACAGTTAGCATTTGCAAACAAAGCAAACGAGAACCCTAGTAATCAACGTCATCTTCGTAATCATCACCTCCCCAAGCTGTCTCCCTCCTAACCCTCTCCTCCCCCGCCGGCGGCGACGCAGAGCGCGCCGGCTGTTCAAACCTGTGCCATTGCCAGTGGCGGCGGCGGTCAATTCCATCGCTTCTGGTAAGTATTTGAACGTTCCATCTCTCTGCCCTGCCGGCGTGTCCACTGTTTCGCTGCCATCCGGTGGAATTTGAGAAGCTTTGGGTGATTTGAGTTTCGATGAATAGGTCGGTTGGCGGTTAAAATGAGAGTGATTTTCGATCGAGTGTTGTGATATTTGCTGCGTAAATGATGGAGATTTGGTTGTTCTGTATCGGAATTTGGAGGGTTCAGTGTCTTTCCTGGCATGAATTGTGTTCTTCTGATTAAGGACTTGTTTGGCAACTTGTCAAACAGTGCTTATTTCTGTTCTTTTGTTCCCGAGAGTAAATTTGGAACAGAAATTCATTTGGTAAACTTCTTTTTTTCCAGAACAAATTTCTATTTTTTTGTTCATGGAAATAAATTTGGAAACAGTAATCAAGTAAAAAATAGTTTATTCTTTATTTCCGGGAACAATTCTAAAATCAAGGCCCCTATTTTCTCCCTTTTCTTTTCTTTTTTCTTGTTTTTCTTCACTCTTTCTTATTCTTCATTTGCTGCCTCCGCCGTTGTTGCCATTCGTCGTTCGCCGCCCACCACCGTTCACCGTCCGCCGCCCACTGCCGTAGGCAAGTAGTCCAACGAGCTCACTGGAGGCTTGCCAAGCCAAGGTGAGGTTCGGCAAGCTTGCCGAAGGCCAGGCGGGCCTCGCCTGAACCTCCCTTGGCCATCGGCGAGGCTCACCTGACCAAGTGAGGCTCGGCCAACCCCACTAGGGGTGAGCGGGTCCAGGGTGGGTAGGGTCTAGACCTGGACCCTGTTCCCTACCCTGTTATAACCGGTTCTCCTTTTTTGGACCCTGTTCCCTACCCTGTTTTTATTGGACCCTGTTCCCGGCCCACTCTGTTTTTCCGGTCCGGGAACAGGGTTAACCCTGTTTATATTGGAATCTGTTTTGCATAAAAATTAACCTTAGAAAAGCAAGTCTAGATGAGTTATCTTGCTGCTTGGCCAATTCTTTCTGCAATCCCCAGCAAAAATATCAAGATCAAAATTAGTCAAGTGCGTTAAATAACCCCTACCATTGACTTGCTTCAGTTAATCAAAATCAAACTAACCTTGAAGACTATTTCTTCCTTCCACATCTCAACCCCTTTGCAGAATGACCTTGACGAGGTTCCTAATCATTCAAATGGCCAAGAAAAATGTTGATAGTCTTTTGGTCAATAACTAAATTGTTCTACTTACAGAAGGAGCTAAAGAAATCAGAGTGGAAAGTAGAACGAGAAAGAATTGAACATAATTTCCCAGTGACAAACCTAAAAAGAGTATGATGATTAAAACGGTGATGAGCCAGTAAGGGAAGACCACACTGAGCGCTACACCGACGATGATGCCGAGCATTAGCATGGGCTGGAATAGAAGGGCCAGATCATAGTCTATGTTGGGAACTTCCCTCGTCGGATGGGGTACTCTCAGGTTGTACCAGACAGAGGCCGTGGATGCCCCCATTATCATACCTGCACAAATACCAAAACTTTCAATTAACAAAAGTCCTTGCTGAGAATTTGGCATAATTCTTCCCAGCTCCTTTAGCTAGAGAAGCAAGGAAAGGCCAAAAAAAAAAAGGAAACAATTCATAAACAAACATCAAATCAACCAAAAAAAACACTGGACTTGAAACAATGAACACAGAGAAAAAAGTTTCCACTTTTCGAGCGTAATTATCAATCTAAGCTCGTTAAAAAATGATTTCCTTCCTTTTGGTTACTTCCGTGTGCTCTTCAACGCGTGTGGCAAGGTAAAAAGGAAAGTGTTCACCACCATCACGTCACATCTCATTCCAACTCTAGTATAATCTCACTGCAACCTATGGTAGGCACCGAATCCTGTACAAATGACCACTTGCAACGGCACTAAAAGAAGGAAACAGAAAAGTGATTGAGAAGGAGATTATGATATTCTGAGGAATTTTGTCCGACTCACACTTGGAGATGGCAGCAGCAGACTTGGTGTCGAACCCGACGACGAGGGTGAGCATGGGCACGAAAATGCCGCCGCCCCCGACGCCGCCCACCGTCCCGCATGCCGACCCCAGAAAACCGATCACCGTGGCCACCACCACCCGCCACCCAAACTCCAAATCCTGCTCCACGCCATCACCCAGAAAACCAAATGAAAACCACCTTTATGAGTCGAAATCCACGTTGGCAAAAGGCTACGAAAACAGAGCCCAAAGCGCACCCGCGGTGGGTGTGGCGCGGCGGGGGGCTCTGGGGAAGGCAAGACGAGAGGCTGGAGCGAGGAGGAGGAGGCGAGGAAGGGGTCGAGCAGGTGGAGGTTGTCGGGGGTGACGACGACGGTGATGATGATGGTGACGGCGGGGTGGCGGGGCGGGGAGGAGGAGGAGCTTGGCGGCGGTGGTGCGAGCGCGAGGGGAACCGGGAGAGGAGCTCAGGGAAGTCTGGTTCTCTGCGTTTGCGCCTCTGCGGGTAAAGATAGAAATAAAATTAGGGTTTTGCTGGGGGTAAAAACCGGTTCTCCAACCGGTTCCCAAACCGGTCCGGTCAAACCGGTTCCCGGGTGGGTAATCCCTTGGAACCGGTTCCCGGACCGATTTAAACAGGGTCTGAGTTTTGGGAACTGGTTCCCGGCCCGGTTTTAATCGGAACCGATTCCCAACCCTATTTTCCGGGTGGGCCGGACCGGGAACCAGGTAAACCCGGTCCGGTTGCACACTCCTAAACCCCACCAAGGCTTGGCTGACGAGGCACATAAGAAGAAGAAAAAATGAAAAAAAAGTAATAAAATTTTTTAAAATTTTTTAAAAAAATTTATTTGTAGTAAAAATTTTGAGCACGCTATCAAACATAATTCTATTCCGGAAATTGAAATTTTGGATAGTTACAAATAGCTTAAAATGCTTAGAAATTGTTTCCCGGTAACAGAATAAAAATAATCATTTCGATCGAAATTGTTCTCGAGGAATAGAAGTGTTATCAAACGCGTCCCAAGTAATAAAATTATTTTAAAATATTAAAAAATGATTTGCGTAGAAATTTTAAGACGCTACCAAACACAATTCTATTCCGGGAATTGAAATTTTGACGGACAAATAGAAACGGTTTAAAATGCTTAGAAATTATTCCCGGAAAAAAAAAAAGAATCATTTCTGATCAGAAATTGTTCTCAGGAACAGAAGCCTTACCAAACGCGAACGCGTCCTAAGTGACTTGTTTCGTTGTTTGTACCTTGATCGAAGCAGCTTTTATGGTAGTTACATGCGGAGAGATGTCACGGGTTTATCGTTATTCGATGCTTTATTTATGATTCTGGGCCTATCATTGTTCCTTCGCAGGAGTTGGTGTCGGTTTCCATCCGAATTTCGGACGAATTATCATCTCCGAGGTAATATAGGGCAGTCATGTCTGATCTTTTGCTCTGTTGCTTTTGAGTTCTGATGCCCATCGGCGCTACGACCCTCTGAATCGTTGGGAGTCCCGAAGTTCCTGTGGGTTGTAGAAGATATGGGTTTCGCGGTTGCCCTACAGAGTTCCATTGCCGATGCGTGCCTTCCGTATCTTCTGCATCGGCATTCTAAACTAGCCAGCCGAAGTATTGGGCGTCCTTGTATCGACTGCTTTCCAAGAGAGACAGGATATGCTTTTTGCACAAGTAGCTCAATCAAGTGCGATTATAATTGCTGCCCGCCAAATGGTTTATGTCGGTGTTTGAAGAAATGTGGACTCTTTTCAGTGTTGGAAGATTTGGCTATTGATGGTTGTCATCCTGATATGAATATCCACAATTTGCTTGTAAATTTTACTTGCAAGCAGGGGAATTGTGAAGATACTGCTCTACTTATGCATAATCTATTATCTCATGACATGGAACCAAGCACTATAACTTATAACCCTCTCCTCATTTGCACCCGTGGCGTGTGGAATGAAGTAGATGATGAAGTTCTTACAATCAGAGTAAAATTTTACGTCCTCCGATGGTTTTACTTACAATATTTTGATCAATGGTCTCTGTAAATTTGAATATCTAGGCCGTGCAATTGACTTGCTTCGAACAGATGGTTCAGAAAGAGTGTTGCCCCTGATATAATAACATATGACACCCTTCTACGTGTGCTTTGTAACGGCCATGACGACGTGGGTTTCACGATTAGGTTGGCTAGCGACGTCGGCTGTCAATTAGTCCAAACTGACTGCAAGGATAAGATCGCTTCCAATCAAAGATCATTTTCATTGCTATGTTTTGCCTTTTTCAGTGCTTCAACTTAGATGCCCGAGCCACTCAATTCGCTAAACCTCTCCTATGCCTTCCTGTGCTCTTCTTTACCAAATATCTCCATGAATGCATTGGCCAACATCAAAGCAAAACTCAATTGAAGTTACAACGATTTCATCTGAGCAATTCGTGACCAGCCATCACCTTCTTCACCTTCATTCATACGCAGAGTTACTCAGCACAATGGATGCAGGCATAGAGATGGACTTTCCTGAAGATTTGCTCTCATTCATTTGAGAAGCTCACTTACCCTTGCTTTAAAGGGAACTTACATCAATGCTCGCACATCGCACACACACTCTTCTTTCTCGTCTTCACCAGTGTCCATCTCTGACCAACACCCTTAGGAAGAGGGGTCCTTGCAGAAAATCTCTGCAACAATTGATAAATGCCACTATTTGTATTAGAAATAGCACATCAGTAAGGAGCAAATGACCATTCCAAAGAATAACAAGAAGAAAATTCAAGAGGAAGAAAGATTGACCTTCTCACAATCAGGCTCATCATCTGAACTGTTACCACGTTGGTTATACTTGCTCCAAAGGCTGCCTGAGTGACTGCATTACTTTTTTGACATCATCACTATCAACTTCAGCTTTTAGATTCACCGACTACTACTCAGAAGAACTAGCTGATGCTGAGCAACCAATCAAGCCGCCGACGTCTTACAATCCTCGTTCTTATTATCTTGTTCCCTCTCTAATTTAAATGAGGAAATGCCTCAAAAACTGGAGGAACCAATGTAAACTCATCATTCTCTTATTTAATGCCAATTCTCATGAGTGTCTCGATCATTCTCTGAACACAGCAAAATTGACAGAGCCGTCAAAACTTATTGTACAGACAGAGTGGATAGCACGTGCATCATTAAGAATTAGCTCATGCAAGTAATGAGGATTTGATCTACAGTCTATTTTCCTGTCAAATTCTGCAAAGAAGAAAAGCAAGACATTGATGCCCGGATAATACAGCTAACCTAACAGATAGGGCGACCTAGCTAATCCACGAAAAGAACAATGACAAGGGTATTCAAGATTGTGAAAGGCAATAGACTAGAAACTATGCAGTAAGATGAACTATGAAGAGAAAATATGGCATACAGATAACAAGGTTCTCTATCTTTAAAGATGCCCTGGATCATCGACACACAGAAAACCAATGTGCAGGAAATCAACAGTAACTATGACAAACAACGGGGATGGTCTCTGCAGAAATAGGAAACTGCTGTGTTATCTTGGAAAGATAAGCAGCATCACAACCATGCAGATTCATCAAACAAGCCGATGTTGATTCTTTTGAAATCTGGTAGCTTCAAAGGTGTCATTCGCAGAGAGGAAAAAAGAATAGAGTAATCACAGAGAATGGCGGAGGTATTAGCCCCACTGAACTTCAAAGGACATGAGTCGATGGACAAGTTTTCCCTTCAAAGGACCCTGTCCACAAAGTTATACCGACTGCTATCTCACATCAAACCTTATTCACAACAGTCTAAATCAAGTTACTGTACATATCGTTTTCTTTTTAGGAGAAGAAATTAATTAACACGCATGTGCTAACACTATAATTCCAATGGCTGCCATTGTGGCAGGCAATCTTTATCCAGTGCAAGAAGTCTACCCTAATGCCAAGCACACTCCAGACTCTGGAACTGATTCTACTCATAGATATGACAAGCTTCACAAGATTAAGTAGTCGTGTCTCATTCAATCGAGCTTTAAACAGCATTGAACCTCGGCTAGGTGTTACCTGCCAACTCTAATCATATCCACGTCACCCTATAACTCCATCATATCAATTGCAATCTTTAGGTACTCTACTGCTATGTGTTGAGTACCTGGCAAAGCTTAGCAATCACTTTGAATGCTGTTATCTCGCTTATGACAAGGAATTGAAGGCACTGATGCTCTCTTGAATATCCCAATTAGTCCAAAAAACACCATGAAGACATGCCAATTTTCCTCTAAAACACCAAGAGAGATAATGAAGCGATGGGGAATGATTCATATCTTCCTAGAGCCACCTGTAACGTGGATCGAGATCTAGCAGAGGATGCGGATGCATCAAAACACCAACACTTTCCCAACTGTTACATGAAATCATCTTAACGGTTGAGAAATATCTTACAAAATCAATCAATTAAGAAATTTTTAAATAAACCAAAAACCAATTAAGTGATTTTTATTGTCTCCGAACAAAAATAAAAAAACACGAACCCAAACAGTACCTATTTTTTGAGATGAGAATCACGCCACAAATATAATGTGAGCATGGATTAAATCCTTGTTGATGGGATTACAACATTCAAGATTATTCTATCTTCCGATCATTATGTTTGACTATTTCCTTCGCAACTATTTGGGTAGCAGCCAGATAAATGTGTTTGATGACTATTTCGTCCACCTGAGAATGAAACAATAATCGAATCCGATAAGACTAAGTACAACTCAGAAAAGGGAAAACTATGAATACCCTAGTAGCAATGGATGAATGCAAGATTTTCCTAGTGCTCATATGTGCTTGTTAAAGTGCAATACCGTACGAGTTACTAGTAATTAGAGGCGGTCTTTGTAATTCTGAAAAATGTTCTTATGTTGTCGAAGACACCAGATTCACTCAAGTAGAACAAGCCAAACTTATGATTTTAAATGCTTTAAAGCCCAATCTGATGCCAATCACATCTTCATGGGTGTGCTCAACAACCTCATCTGCTTGCATCTTTTATTCAGAATAATTTGGGTTCAACAACCCATTTCACGTAATCGACTCCAATTCAGAAATACCCAATGTAACTCGAGGGATTTCACGGACGCAAGGCCAATAGCAGCCGTTTGGTTTCGAGCATCGCTCCTTGAGAATCCCACTTTCCTTGATCAAGAGTCTTTCTAGGGAGGGAGGGAGGCCATCCTGGGCCAATTCCCTAAGCTTCGGGCAATTGCTAATTTCTAAGGTCCGGAGAGAGGGAGGTAGACTATTATAGAGTCTTTCCACATTCCCTATATCTTCGATTTTGAGATAAAGTAGAGAGGAAGGGAGCGGAAGCAAAATATCCTCCTCCTCCACTCCTCCAATGTTGCCATTGAGCACCAGAACTTGAAGAGAGGTAACGGAGGTAACCCACTCCCTCACCGGCTGCTTCATATTCCTATTGTTAGACGCATATTGCGCAACCCCAAGATCTCCATAACCAGAACAAGAACATGCATAATTGAGTAGAAAGATTAACGAACCTGTTTTGGGATCCATTGAACATAAAGCGGAAGCAGAAAAAGATTACCCACATGTTATCAAGGGGATCCACGTAACAAGTCCTTCTCATCTATTGCCCTCCGTATCACTGGCTCAATGAGGCGGCCCTCCTCACGTTTAGCGTTAGGTAAACGCCCCTTAGGTGAGGATACATGTGAGAATTAGGGTTAGAGGAGAGACTTGAAGCACTATTTATGAGTTTCCAGCCGTCCCCTCATTACGGGCCGTGCTCAACTCGGCCCACTACTAAATAAACCATATTAGACTAATTAAGAAACCTTCTATCTCTCTTTAGATGAACCCTGTTTTACGATAACCGTAAAAACAGTAAATTACAATATCAATTAATTTAGTCCACGTTAGGAAAACTCTTACATTCTCCCACTTGGACTATATTAATTGAAATCGTACTGTATGTGCGCACATTTGGTCCAGAGATAATTCTTAATAGTCAATCATATCCTATAAAGTCTTAAACACTGAATCATGGCGGTAACTGCGTGTATACACACAGAGCCTTCCATGGTCACGAATGTTCTCAACTTTATTGATATGGATTCTATATGGTAGTGTGTCAAATGGATAACGTCTCTCATAGAGAGATCCCATTTGTCAGTCACCATTCTCTTACCTTAGGTGTCACAAAAACTTGTGCTACAAGAGAATGCTTTATGGTTTCAATGAACCCACATATGTCTTGTCCTTATGGTTAACCTTTCTTTATGTATCACAAGACATATGCACAAGGCTAATAACCGGATGCCCGGATGCCCCTAGCCTTCACTCAAGGTTTATACAATCCCTTGAGACTTTATCAATATGTATTCAACATAATAACAATACATTCAAAAATATTTTATTGAATGCAAAAGTTGATACATATCAAACCGTTACTAAGTGTAACGAACCACAGATGTGAACTTTATCAGATAAAGCCATAATAGCTCCCACTAAACAACAGTATCCGAAGATACTCCTAAACGATATGTTACTAAAATACACATGGGCGTAGGCCTTTAGTTAGTGGATCTGCAACCACATCATCTGTGAAAATATGTTATATTATATATCACCTTTCTATACCGTTTCTTTATGGTCAAAAAATATCTTACCACCATATATTTAGACCCCTTGAGACCTCTGTAATAAATAAATAATACTACAAATTTGTTATCTCAATACAACTGTATGGGTCTATCCATCAAGTTAAAACGATCAATTCCGTTATGAGGTTTTGGAGCCTAAAAGCCTAAGTAACAGCCTAAAAGAATGTTACTAACACTGCTTACATAGCAGAAGATGACATAAGACTTTATTTACTGCACTTACTGCTAACATAAATATGTATTCTGTTATTGATTACATGTCATCAGAATAGCCAACAAAGTTTACATCTAAATACCCTACTAACTGCAAGAATTGAACATGGCTATAAATTAGCATATAATCTCTTATCTTCTTTAAGTACCTTAAAACCTTCTTAACAACAATCCAGTGATCATGTCCTGGATTTGACCGATATCTGCCTAGAAGTCCCGTCACAAAGACAATATTTAGTCTAGTGCAAATTTGAGCATACATTATACTTTTAAGTGCACTGACACAAGGTACACCATTTAATTAGATTTTCTCAATATCTAAATAAGGACAATGTGATAGATTTAGTCCATCACCCTTAACAACAGGAGCAATTCCTGGCTTGCAATGATGTATATTGAATATTTCCAATATACAATCAGCAAATGTCCTCTGAGAAAATCTAATATAATATGGCAAAAACAATCCTTACTGAGACCTCGTACAAAGGATATAAGATGTCTCAAGGTCACAATTTGTAAGCAAAACATGAGAAAAAATAAATTTCCTCCCACTGACCTTGCAGTATATTGAATTACTTTGTTCTCAATGGAACAAAATAATAATACTATGAAACTTTAATAATATTGTCTGGAAACTTGCTTAAGACCATAAATTAGAACTTTTCAGTCTACACACAAGTTTACTTGAATCTGCTGCAAAATCATCCAGTTGCACAATATAGATTTTGTATCTATGACCATAAATTAGAACTTTTCAGTCTACACACAAGTTTACTTGAATCTGCTGCAAAATCATCCAGTTGCACAATATAGATTTTGTATCTATTTGGCGTAACTTTATATCAAAATAAATTATTAATGCCACGTTCACTCTGAAAGAACATTTAAAGAAATAATTATTTCTTCACTATAAACAATCCACCCCTCTTTCAGAGTTAAAACGTTAGTTACAAATTTGGCTTTAAATTCCACAATCTTTGTTTGAAATTTTTTTAGTTTTGTACGCCAATTTGCAACTAATAAACTTGTGATCTTTAGACAAGTCAGTAAGTTTCCAAACATATTTCATAGATTGTATATCGCCTTTTATGGTATTTAATCACATACTTAATTGAGAATAAGAAACGACATTTATAAATATGTCATTACATCAACCATATAGTGGATATTGTAATCATGCTCTCACAAATAGACTATATAGTATGATGGTATAACTGATCGTCTTTCCTTAACAAATCTCCTTAATAAAGCTGCAACCACTTCATTCTGCACTTGAGAGGTTTAAGAAATTTCATTATAAACTATATCAAGAATATTACCTTGAACCTCAACAAGTTTAGTCTATGGTACAGGAGATTCCATAATTATCTGTATAGGTAAAGACAAAAACATAATAACCTCCATCATACTATTATCTTTAATAATCTGAGAGCAGCTATCCTCTACAATAACGTCAATATTTAGAAACTTTAGAGTATGTAATTTCATAATTCTTATACCTTCTTTAGGGTCATAAAATCAATACCCCTTTTGTATATGAAAAAATTGCTTTCATAATATCAGCCCACAAAAGACTAGATAAATTAATTTTACTAATCATACTCTTCACCATGTTCAATATGGTGCATTTATGCCTTTCGACCAAATCTTTTTGTCAGAATTTTCAGGTATAGTAATTAAATTACCACCCCAGAATTTACCAAGTATTTGACAAATGACCCTTTAAGATATTTCGTATTGTCATACTTGCCAAAATACTCATTGCTACTGTTAAACCTGACAATCTTTTAATCATATACGATATGTATATGTCATTAGGACTTAAACACAATCTTTGCAGATGTGTCCTAATTTCAATATCAGACAAGACATAATTTCAAGCAACTAAGGCTTCCATCATCTTATAGCAGTGCAGTTCGCAGCAAACCTCTTTTCAAGTGTTCCGAATGGAACGCTTCATGGACGATAAGCAAATTCAATTGCTCTTTTCTCAAGCAACAAATCATATGTCCACAACTTAAAATTTGAAGCAGTAAAAACCTAAATGATGATGGAATTACCATTTACAGAAAATGTGACTAAAAAACAAGCAGTATATAATTAGCATCATGTGAGCATTGTGTAACTTGACGTACAAGTACACATCCAGAGAGTTACATGCAAAGTCACATAATCACCTTTGGGCAGAATACATGACATGCAATTGTACACTCCCCACATGATAAGGGTTATGAGAATATGTTCCAATTCTTCGTGAATTCATCACCTTTGGGCATATGAATCACTAGAATCAGTCACTCCTCCACCACACTATCATGTATCCCTCCATAAACTAATACACAATCACCTCCTTTGGGAGTATGATTACACATTAGATCAGGAGACATCCCAATCATCATACGAGACCGAAATTTCTCAAACCCAATCAAGCGTGCCACTTTGGCGGTCACTACTTAATTGAATCATTGAAATTCTCTCATACCATGGATATAAGCTTTACTCCTCACATACACCATATATATATGTGATTTTAACTTTAGTGATAGGGGCATCATATCACCAAAATCACATATTAGGCTAATTACATTGCTTTATTCATTAATAAAAAAATAATCATATATATATATATATATATATATATATATATATATATATATATATATATATGTATTAATCACAGTAACACAAGAAACTTCTCATAACAGAAAATAAAACATCTCTTATGCACCCCTATTACATATTACCAGAACAACATAAAAAGAATGCTGATCTATAATATCTCTCACAAATTAACATCAATTGTAATACATGGTGCACCAAATCGACAAGCTTGACAGCTGATCCATTATCACTCATGAATTCATAAGGCAAAAATGACTCCAAGGCCAACAACTGATTTATTAATCAATTTTAGGTAACAAATATCATTACTTCAACCAGTGGCCTATTAATTGAGTCAAATCAGAGAACCAAATATCTAAAATTTAACAGTAGATACTATTGCTCTGCATAAATGTTGTCATACTCCTTAACTATAAAAAATATTCAACTTGATAGACATTAACAAGTGACCAGATGAGTTCATGTACAATATGCAGTAACTTAATTAACATGCATTACCCACATTCAGCAGATGTGTTAATCGGTACAATCAGTTTGGTCACGAGTTCTTAATATGTCTATCATTCAAAAATTACCAACGTGTCAATGAATATGCTTGAGTAACAAAAGTTGCATAACTTTTACTGTTTCTCATTAGATTAATACATAGCTCAAATATTATCACATACCGATTGTATCTCATTAAACCAACTTTAGTTCACAATAAAGTTTGATTTTTATTGATGAATCACACCTTTATAATGATTATATGTGATAACATACTAGTAACCCATCACCTGTATTTCCAAAATCACAGGAAATACAAGAAAAATACGCAAAAATACACTAAAAATACACGTATTTAGGGTTCCGCATGTATTTTCACATCCATAAAACCATCAAACATATAAAATAAATATACCACGAGATAGGAAATCACCATACGAGTCCAACGCTGCCAGCCACGCGCTGATCGAAGCGTCCACGCGCCCACACGCGCCGCCTGAGTGCGCGGCGCGTGGAGCTCACGCGTGGCGCGCGTTCGACGCCCAGGCGGCGTGTGGGGCGTGTGCGGCCTCCTCCGGCGACGTGCCGCCGACCGTCTTGCTCGTCTCGTCGAGCCCAATCCGAATTTTGTGATTTAATTTTATTTTTATTGAATAAAAAATCTCGAAAATCACAAATTATGGCAAAATCCGTACTAATTAGGGCTAATCCGTACAAATTATGGCAAAACCCCTTTATGCGTTCAAGTTCTAGAGTTATGGTTGCTCTAATACCACATGTGAGACGCATATTGCGCAACCCCAAGATCTCCATAACCAGAACAAGAACATGCATAATTTAGTAGGAAGATTAACGCACCTGTTTTGGGATCCATCGAACATAAAGCGGAAGCAGAAAAGGATTACCCACATGTTATCAAGGGGATCCACGCAACAAGTCCTTCTCCTCTATTGCCCTCCGTATCACTGGCTCAATGAGGCGGCCCCCCTCACATTTAGCGTTAGGTAAACGCCCCTTAGGTGAGGATACATATGAGAATTAGGGTTAGAGGAGAGACTTGAGCACTATTTATAGAGTTTCCAGCCAGTCCCCCTCATTACGGGCCAGGCTCAACTCGGCCCACACTAGCCAGCCCATATTAGACTAATTAAGAAACCTTCCATCTCTCTTTAGATGAACCCTGTTTTACGATAACCGTAAAAACAGTAAATTATAATATCAATTAATTTAGTCCACGTTAGGAAAACTCTTACACCTATGACTCCTCATCTCAAGTCTTTGTAGCTGGGGCGGCAGTCCTCTGTCAGGAAAGCACGTAATACTCTCACAACCCCAAATTTCCAGTTCTTGGAGACATGTAAGTTGATGCAAATGATTAGGTAATGATTTAATCTTTTGACAATTCCAAAGATAATATCTCATGATGCCAGGGGAAAGAAGAGGGAAGCACTCCAAAGCAGGATAATTGATTAACCACAAGCAAGTGAGATGTGACAAAATGTAGAGGCCCCTGGGTAAGCTTCTCAAATTCTCGCAATTCATAATTTCTATCACTCAAAGAGATTGAAGAGAGTCTACATTTATCTCCGCAAGTGACTCCAATCCCCTGTGGCTCCCAATTGCAAGTCTCTTGAGGGTCGCGGGTAAAAATCTACCTTCGTTAAATGAAGAAGCCAGTAGACAATTGCATCCCCAAATGCGTAATTCTTGCAAACAAGATGTCATGTCATTGTGATTATAAATGCCGTTGCTTAGTTCATCCAGATGAATACCTAATACTCTAGGTAAAGATTACAGCATCTTGCACTAATCAATACATAATGATATCAATGATGTTGGTATACCTGTTTCAGGAAAGGACAAGAGGGTTGGACAATTATTGAGGGTCAAGTCTCTAAGAGAGCAGAGGTGTGCATCTTGCGTGGGAGCTTCTCTAAATTGATGCAATTTATCAATTCAATAGTTTCGAGGTTGCTAAGCAACTCTATATCTCCTTCTCCAGCAACAAAAGAGATGAATTCCGAACAACTATTGACGAGTAAACTCTTTAAACAAGCAAGATTTTGAATTACATCTCTATCATGCCACAAGTACATTAACTTTTCACAACTTTTCATCTCTAACTTGTCTAGCTTGATCAAAGAGCATGTAAACCCATGATTTAAGCAAGTCAGTTCAGTAACATCTTCTATGACAAGAACGGTTAGAGATGTCAAATTTACAAAACTTTTCAGTGCCCCCTCATTTCAACCTCCAAAGTCTAATTCCCTGAGAGATGGAAGGCGAATGATAGAGGGCGGGGTATCCATACACTGACATGACTTGATTTCAAGCTTTATGAAGGAGCTTAGTTGACTAGGCAATCTTCCCAACAACATAAGACAATCCTGAATGACGAGATGCTCAAGACAATGGAATACAACTCCTAAAGTAACGCTAATATTGCAAATCATTTGTGGCTAAAAACATGGCGTGTTTCGCATGGACATGAGACGTTGGATTGGATGAACTTTTGTGAAATGAGGACCCTCTTTATCTTTTCATGTCTTACATGTCCATCCATTCTTTTATTCGGACATGAAATAAAAAGTCTATATAAAAAAATCTACCGTCCCCTGCAAGTCCTTAGAGGACAATAATTGTCTCCTTTTTCCTTTTCTTTTTCAAAAGTGCATTGCAACCACAATTTGTCTTTTGAAGGAATTACCTTTAGGGTGTTTATTAATCAATTTGTATGTTTTGACTGTCCCTGTTTCCTTCAATTCTTGCCTAGCAAAATGCTGAAAGAGAGTAAGAATAATGATGATGACGACGACGAAATGATCATGCAAGTGCAATTTGGCATTTATCATCCTTTTAGGCCTAAGCCCGCAAGTGTTAAACTAGTACAACTACATGAAAAGTACGCTTAACATATAGCCACAATTGCACGAGTGATTATTGCATAAATTAAATTTCTTAGATCAAGGTTATCACATTTCAAGAATCTCTAAATCCTATGCTAGATCTTACTAATAATTTTCATATAGCTTCTTCCCTTTAATTAATTATGTCTATCACATTACTGGAAGACTAAATCTATGTATATTTTCTATAACTTTCAATTTACAAAAGAGAGTTCTAAGTTTGTCGTATTTTGATACTTGTCATTCTCATCGAATTTGGATTTGTGAAAATAGTCCCATCTCATTTGGTTATTTGTAATATTCTGGGAAAGGCCCATTTGCGTCCCGGCAACATTGACACCTAAATTACCGTTGAAAAGTCAAACATACGTTTTTTTGTAAAAATAAAATAAAATATGGTGATAAATTATGATAAAAAGATTTTTCAAAAAAGCAAATAAAAAGATGAGGCACCAGGACCATCAAAGCTCATCACTCTAGCCCGGTCCGACCAAGAGAGTAGCCCAGACCACTAGCGAAGCTCATTAAGCACCTAGCCCAATTCGCCTCAGCCCATTAGATCCACAAGAGTAGCCTTGGCCATACTAGGCCCATCAAATTCTAATAAAACCGAGTAAGCCCAATTCCGTGAAACCCATAAAGATTTGAATTGAGCCTGGTCCACCTCATTGGAACTGACCCCACTCTTCCCTACTATCTTTCTCTCTCTATCGCTCTGAATGTTGGAAATGAACCCACACACGTGCATTGGGAAATTTGCTACATTACAATTTCTAATCCCCTCTTGGATTCGTAACCAAGACCTTCCCATTATGAAATTAGCTCATTAACAGTTCACTTGCGTTGATTTCCTCATTGACTATGGGATTTATGTTGATCGTTTTTTGCTATATTGGCATTCCCTAAGTTCTTTTGTCTTTCATTAAGAATGATACTAGGAGCTATACAAAAGTGCTAGTATGAATTTCTAGAGGGGCTGAATATGTGTAAAAATAGATTCTGCAAAGTGCAGTGAAAACCTTTACTTTTAACCTGAGTTTGAATAACAACATACTTTTGAAATTGAGTCTGAAGTACAACAGACTTTAAACGAGTTCAGACTTTAGCAATTAAATAGAACTACGAACAAAATAAAGGAGTTCAGGAAAGAGAATAAAAACACATAATTTGTGACATCCTAAATTTCTCAACCTGTTTTCTGCTGAATTAATCGGGCATTTCGTTGATGCGTTTATAGGGCTATTATCAGAGCCGATCACTCTTGAGATAACTAGACTGTCTGGGTAAGTAATTAAGAAAATTTAAGGCAATAAACTTGAAAGTTCGATCAAGAATCGGCTTCTCGACCATGCTCATCTTTAGAGGCTATTGCGGTACAATTAAAAATCGATTTAAGATTAGAGATAGGTTTATTCGACTGAGATATATTGCTGATCGTGGGTGACTCCACTAAATTGAAAAATTCTCGTCAATCAACACTAATTTGATTTTACTATCGTTTTGGTACCCTGTGTCCGTAATTGAATCCTCGAGATTTTCACGACAATCGAGAGTCGCCATTAAGTCGAATGAGTTCATAGTGGTTCGAAGAAAATCGACCACATGTTATTTGCCTTAAAAAGTTCTGAAAACCACCCGGTCGCCTAGGTTACGCTAAAAATGCGCCAAATGGAAATTAACCGTCGATTCAAGTCCAATTTCAGAAATTGAAGGTTCTGTCATGTCACAATAAATTCTAGGATCCACGACTCAGTCTCAAAAGATTTTTCTATCAACCGAAACTTTTTGGGAAAAAGTCAGGTTAGGGCCATTTTCATTCAATTGAAGCCGGGGATTAATTTTGTAGGTGAAATTGAGAAGCATGGGGGATTCTTGGATAAGGGAATTAATCAATTTGATAATGGAAATATCAATTGATTTTTGGTAGAGTTATTTGAGAGAAAATCAAGAGGAAAATTGGATGCAAATGCAAATGGGGATCAAGAGCTCTAAGTTGAAATTTCTCTTAAGAACCTTAGAGCCAATTTAAAAGAAATTAGGATTAGAATTTCTATTTGAGGAAATTCTTTTATTTTAATGTTCTTCCCATTTCTTTTTCCATTTTTAACCAAGCACCTTTTTCCCCTTCTCTCTCTCTCTTTCTTTCTTTCTTTTTCTTTCTCTCTCTCTCTCTCTCTTCCTCCACGTGCGAGAACCTCCACCGACCCCCCTCTTTGCCGGGAGAAAATATTGGGTACCCTAACAGTGCCACGCAATCGGTGCCCTAAACGATTCATTGCGTGACACCTGTCCGGGTGTCAGTCCACGTCGTCCACCTCCGTTTCAAACCAGCGCGCGGGAGCTTCTCTCTCTCCTCTCTCCCTGGTCCACCTCTCTGCACCTTCTGACGCTCTGCTCTCCTCTCTCTCCTCTTTGTCTCTCTCCCCGTTCTCCGTTCCGTTGCAGGGAGGGAGAACAAAATTGCGACGGTTCAAAGGAAAACATAAAGTCCGCTCTGCTCTCTCTCTCTCTCTCCCCCCTTCAATGGCCCTCCACCTCCGCCTCCGCCGGTTGCCTCTGTCACCCCCGACGCCGACTCCGACGCCGACGCAGCCTACGCCTCCCTCTCGTGACCTCTGGTCAGCTTTATCTCTCTTTCGTCCTTGAAGGCGCGCCTCTCTGCCAGCAAACCGCGACGCCGACGCCCCTCTGCCTCTGCCTCCGCCTACGCGCCCGACGCCAACGCCGACGCCGACGCCCCTTCGCCTCCCTCTCGCGACCTGCGCTCCGCTCTCTTCCTCTTTTCTCTGCGGAGCGCCCTTACTAGCCGACCCCAACGCCGACGAACCCTTGCTCTCGCGTTTTGGCCTCCTTCTCCGCGAGCGAAGGTCGCGCTGCTCGCTCTTTCTCTCTTTCCTCCGCGAAGCGCCTCCTGCTCTTGAACGCGAACACCGCCGACGCCGTTGCCTCCCGCCATCGCCTTCCCAAGCCCCACCGATAGGCGCCCCATTGGCGACTCCTGTACGTCCGAAGGTTCGTTTTCTTTTTTTTTGGGGATTCTACTTTGTAGAATTCGGTGACATGTTAATGTTGAAGTTTAAAGTTACATCTGCGCTTTTATTTTCTCCCAAAATCGCGTCTGTTGGAGAAGTTGATCCTTGCGTGCTTCTGAATAGTCATTTGCGTTGCAATTCCAAAGGTGTAAGTCAGTTGTTGTCACACCCCAAAACCACAAAGAATGGGAATGACATGGCCGTCTTTCTTTACAAAGAACGCAGCCTCAAACACAACCAACAAACTGATATTGACTTATATATATCTCAAACCATATATATATATATATATATCAGATAAACCAACAAATTGGTTTCAATATCAGAGTTTCTATAATCCACCAAAAGAAAAAAGAGATATATGTTTAAAACTTAGACGATCCAACTACTAGTAAGTATTATTTGCACCACTTCCTTGAACCATACCAAAAACAAAATAGAACTCCCCAAAAGTTCCCACCGACTACGCACTCGCTCTATTCGCTGCTAGCTGAGGAACCTGAAAAGATTAAAGGAGGAATGGGATGAGCAACCACAGCTCAGTGAGTAGTACATATCTTCTAAGTAGATCGAACAACCCCTATGCATGTATACAAACCAATACCAAATTTCATAACGCCAATTCAATATATAAAATACATATCGAATCATATAAAAGTTATTTATCATCATCAAAGCTTTATACTAATATGGAAAATTCATTTAAATCACCATCAAAAGTTAAGTATCAATGGTCGAATCCATTGAATAATCTCCATCAAAGACACATATCAATGGTCTATCCATTGATCAATCTTTTGCTCAATAACTAACCATGGTCACGACACAACGCCTTGTGACAAGGTGACCAAGATTCCCCCTTGGTAAGGTCTCCACCTACAAAGCCGGTGGCTAGGCCCAGAAGGAATCCTAAACCTGGTATGCATACCCTAAAAACCCCTCACTGGGTTCACAGTCATATTGAGCATAAATAACCATTCTCCAATACCATAAATCCAATCCAAAAATCAATATCTTAAACCAAACAAATAACATTTTTGCAACATAACCCATCATCCATTTCATATCCGTTTCTCAAATCATCATAAATCTTTCCATAAATCAGTCGCAAAGCAATTTCATATATGTTTCTCCACAAACCTTGTATAACATGTTTTTCAAAGATGCACAATCAACCAAAGGGTAGCAATTGCTCGATCTGACTTTTATGCAATAAAAATGCTCTTCTCAATTCAATATATATACATATATATACTTCAAGACATGATTTTATAAAACCAAAGAAGATATAGTACCACTCACCTCGTCGTCGACAACCAAACGACGAACGATACTCGTATCGTCGAATTCAAAGTCCTAACAAATAACCGAGAAAAATGTTAAAATCTAATAAAACTCTGTCTCTACTTCGAAACAACTAAATTACGCCTTAACTTTAACAAAAGGACTTCTACGCGCTAACAAATCGCATAACCAAAGCGATTGTTCAAGCCATTCGCAACACGAAATTTAAGTGCAAAACTTGATTGCGCCTTAACTTTTTCTTCCGAACTCCGATCCGAACGTACTTATATTCAATAGAGAGCCCTTGAAACATATCACAAGAATCCCAACTTGGCCATCCCAAAATCAAGCCGAAAAATGACAAAATACGGGCCCAAGGCTGTTGGACGCGTACTGTTCACTGCGCGCGGGAAACTTTGAAATTTTGTTTCAGACAAACCATAAGCTCAAATCATGATCCGTAAAATCCCACGGCTCCACAACACCCTAAATTACCATTCTTACAAAAATACGCGGCTCAACGACTCCAAAATTAGACTTTGCCGCTCAGTTTTCCAAAAATTTCGAATTTAAATCCCAAATCCAAAAATTACTTCAATCGGACAAACGAGGGCTTGATCTCTTACCGGGTGCTGTGTTATGGAGTCGAGTCGGCTTAGCGAGGCATCCGAGACGTGCACGTGCCAAGATTCCTTTCCTTTCTTCCCCCTTTCTCTTCTTCTTCTTCTTCTTCTTCTTCTTTTCTTTCTTTTCTTTTTGGTAGAGGACCCCTCAGCTTCTATTTAGCCGAGCCCTCTCCCCTCTCCTTTTTTTTTTACTAACTTTTTGGTTTCTTTTTCAGTTTCTTCTTTTGGGGCCCACTAACATAATATTACATTATTGCATAATATTACATTCTACCATCCTTAAAAAAAAAATTCGTCCTCGAAATTTACATGTGCTTTAATCATTAAACAAGTGAGGGTATTTGTATCTTGCCTTCTCCTCGAGTTCCCAAGTAGCCTCCCTCTCGGTATAGTTTTGCCATTGTATTTTTACATAAGGAATGGTTCGTCGCCGCAATAACTGATCCTTCCTATCGACAATGCGAATAGGCTGCTCCTCATATATCAAGTTCTCCCGTAATCTTAGTGGTGTAAAGTCTAGCATATGTTCAGGATTTAGAACATATTTCCGCAACAAAGAGACATGGAACACATTATGGACACCTGATAATGCCGGTGGCAAAGCCAATTTATAAGCGAGTTCACCAATTTTCTCTAAGATCAAGAATGGTCCCACGTACCTTGGACTTAATTTCCCACGTGTGTCAAATCTCATTACACCCTTCATAGGAGAAACTCTTAAGAATACGTGATCCCCCACATTAAATTCTAACTTGTGTCTTTTCAAATCCGCATAACTTTTCTGACGACTTTGAGCCGTTCTGAGACGTTCCCGAACCAACCTAACTTTCTCTTCTGACTGTTGAATGAACTCAGGGCCAGTTAGTCTTTTCTCACCAACGTCGTCCCAATAGGACTTCTGCATTTTCGGCCATATAAAGCTTCAAAGGGTGCCATCTTAATGCTGGAGTGATAACTGTTGTTATAAGAAAATTCTGCCAAATGTAGATGTTCTTCCCAAGAACCGCCGAAGTCAATGATGCATGATCTCAACATATCCTCTAATGTCTGGATCGTTCTCTCTGATTGTCCATCTATTTGTGGATGGAAAGCTGTACTCGAGTTTAGTGCCCAATGCTCCTTGCAAACTCTTCCAAAAGTTAGACACAAACCTAGGATCCCTATCAGAAACAATGCTTACTGGAACTCCATGAAGCTTCACTATCTCATTAACATATCGCTTTGCCATATCTTCCATTGAAAGGCCAAATCGATATGACAAAAAGTGAGCGGACTTAGTCAATCGATCAACAATCACCCATATAGCATTCTTACCACTTGGCATCCTCGGTAGACCGACTACAAAGTCCATGGCAATATGCTCCCATTTCCATTTAGGTATCTCTAGAGGTTGCACCTGCCCACCTGGTTTCTGATGCTCAATTTTCACTTGCTGGCAAACTAAACATTAATCGACAAATTTTATAATATCCTTTTTCATGTTGATCCACCAAAAGTTTTCTCTCAAGTCCCTATACATTTTAGTGCTTCCCGGATGAATTGAAAATCTAGTACTGTGAGCTTCTTGCAGGATCTCCTTTTTCAAATTTGAGTCCTCAGGAACACATAGTCGACCACGAAACCTTAAGGATCCATCTACGTGTAAACCAAAATCCGCTTGTCTTCCAGCTTCCACACCTTCTCTAATTTTTTGTAATTGTGGATCTTCATTTTGTTTAACCTTAATTATGTCAATCAACATAGGTTGTACTTGAAGATTAGCTAATTGAGCACCAAGCTGCTGCACCAACACCTCCAAGTCTAACTTCCTCATATCTTCAAGAATAGATTTCTGAGAAGTGAGCAAAGCTGCCATATTTCCAGATGATTTACGACTCAAAGCATCCGCTACCACATTAGCTTTACCCGGATGGTAATTAATGGACAAGTCATAATCCTTCAAAAGTTCTAGCCATCTTCTTTGCCTCATGTTTAGTTCTTTCTGAGTAAAGATATACTTCAGACTCTTGTGATCGGTAAAGACTTCACATTTTTCACCATACAAATAGTGCCGCCATATCTTCAAGGCAAACACAACCGCCGCTAACTCCAAATCATGAGTGGGGTAATTCTTCTCATGTAATTTCAATTGTCTCGAAGCGTAGGCAACAACCTTGCCACCTTGCATAAGAACACAACCCAAACCTTCTTTGGATGCGTCACAGTAGATTACGAAGCCACCACTTCCAGACGGTAGAGTTAGAATAGGAGCCGACACCAGCCGTCTCTTCAACTCTTGAAAACTACGTTCACATTGGTCTGACCATTCAAATTTAACTTTTTTTTTTCTGAGTTAGACGAGTAAGTGGACCAGCAATCTTTGAGAACCCCTCTACAAATCGCCTATAGTAGCCGGCTAGCCCAAGAAAACTTCTCACTTCTATAACATTTGTTGGACGATTCCATTTAACAACTACTTCAACCTTCTTTGGGTCCGCTGATATGCCATCTTTCGAGATCACATGACCCAAGAATTCTATATGATCAAGCCAGAAGTCACACTTACTAAATTTGGCATACAACTTCTTTTCATGCAAAGTCTGCAAGACAAACCTCAAGTGTTGTTCGTGTTCCTCTAAACTCTTCGAATATACTAGGATGTCATCAATGAACACCACAATAAATTTGTCTAGATATTCCCTGAACACCCTGTTCATCAAGTCCATGAAGGCAGCAGGCACATTTGTTAATCAAAAAGGCATGACGAGAAATTCATAATGGCAATACCTTGTTCTGAAAGCAGTTTTAGGCACATCATCTATCTTTATCTTCAACTGATGATACCCAGAACAAAGGTCGATCTTGGAAAATACCTTAGCTCCCTGAAGTTGATCAAATAAATCCTCAATTCGAGGTAAAGGATATTTGTTTTTGACCGTTACCTTGTTAAGCTCTCGGTAATCTATGCAAAGCCGCATACTACCATCCTTCTTTTTCACAAATAGAACAGAAGCTCCCCAAGGTGAAACACTGGGTCTGATGAAACCCTTATCCAAAAGCTCTTGTAGCTGCGTTTTCAATTCTTTCAATTCAGTGGGTGCCATTCGATATGGTGCCTTAGAGATTGGTGTTGTACCGGGCATCAATTCAATACAAAACTCAATTTCTCTATCAAGAGGTAAGCTTGGTAAATCCTCAGGAAATACACTTGGAAACTCTCCAACGACAGGAACATCTTCCAAATTTACTACAACCTTACTTGTGTCTTTTACACAAGCTAAATAACCACAACAACCTTTTTCTCAAAAGTTTCATCGCTTGCAAAGCCGAGATCAACCTTGGAGACGTGTTTTCACAACTTCCCGAAAAAGAGAATTCAGGTTGATTCAAAAGTCTAAATATCACTTTATTTGAAAAACAGTCAACAATAGCACGATAGGTAGATAACCAATCCATCCCTATAATAATATTGAAATCTCGAATATTTAACTCCACTAGATCCACAGGCATTTCAACATTGTTAATCCGAATCACACATCTCTTGAACACATGATGACCAACTAAGAAATCGCCAGTAGGAGTATCAACACACAATTCACATTCAAGAGGGTCAGGCAACACATCAAGCTTCTTTGCAAATTCAGTTGAAATGAAGGAGTGCGTAGCACCATGATCAAATAACGCATAAGCACAATGCGAGGCAATAGAAATATTACCTGCAACCACTGCGTTAGATGCTGCCGCATCCTCCTTCGTCATTGCAAAAACTTTCCCACTTGTACTTTGTCTTTGTTGGTTCTCTTGGGGCCTACCAACAAAAGGGGTATTCCTCTGCCTGAAACACTAGTGTGCTAGGTGCCCTTGTCGCCCACATAGATTACATGATCTATTGCCAATAAGAGGATTCCTTCGTATAGGACAATCTCGCAGCATGTGTCCCACTTTCCCACATGAGAAGCATACTCCCATTTTCCGATAACACTCACCGTGATGATAATTTCCACATGTATTACAAGGGCCTTGGTTACTTGGATTTTTAAACTGTCCTGGCCGGCTAAAGCCTCTTCGCCTTCCACTACCATCAGTATGGCTACCTTGCACATTTGTGGGCTTAAACCTTTTGGGTTGAGGCGTTCCTTGTGTGCCGTGCTTTAGAATGTTTTGTTCCAGCTTGATTGCTCGTTCTAGCACATCCTTATAAGTTGTTAATACGAAAGGTGCAAGTGCAGAATTAATTTCAGGTCGGAGCCCTCCTAGGAAATGGTCGGCTTTATCTTCCTCATTTGCTACCAAGTGCTCTGCAAATCTACTCAACTGATTAAAGCGGACTGAATACTCCAAAACAGTGGAGTCACCCTGAGATACATGTACAAAGTCACCCTTCATCTTTGCCTGGAATGACTTTGGGAAGAATTGAGCATTGAACGCCTTTTTAAAGTCCTCCCGGGATATAATAACATCCCTACCTCCAAGACTTGGCTTCATTCCATCCCACCAAAACTCTGCTTCACCTTCTAGGTATTGGGTAGCAAATTTAACTTTACGATCCTCGGGAACCTCTTCAGCTTCAAAGATCCCATCAATCTTTTTAATCCAACGCTCAGCCGCAAGAGGATCAGCTTTTCCATCAAAAGTGGGTGGTTTCGCCTTTCTAAAATGGGCAAAAGTGCCTGAACCTGTCGTTCCATCTCCAGTTAATTCCTTTGCTTGGCGATACCAATGGATCATTGCTTGTTCAAATTCAGTTGAACGGGTTGGCTCTTGATCCTCTTCTCTGACTTCACGCAAGTCAGGACTCCTATCATAGCGGTCCCCAAGTCTCCTTCTCAAAGACGCACCTCGAGAAGCTTGAGGCAAGTCTCTAGCCTCAGGGGTAGCGACTCGTTTGCCTCTGCGACTTCTACGAAGTGAGGCAAGTGTCTCAGAGTCGGTACTCATGATCACCTGAATCCAAGAATGAAACTACACCTTAGAATCTAGAAGACTAACGCAAAAATAAAATCTATCACACAACCTCACAACGTCCCATAACTACACCCAAAAAGATCAAAACTTAGGCTCTAATACCAAAAATGTCACACCCCAAAACCACAAAGAATGGGAATGACATGGCCGTCCTTCTTTACAAAGAACGCAGCCTCAAACAAAACCAACAAACTGATATTGACTTATATATATCTCAAACCATATATATATATATCAGATAAACCAACAAATTGGTTTCAACATCAGAGTTTCTATAATCCACCAAAAGAAAAATGAGATATATGTTTAAAACTTAGAAGATCCAACTACTAGTAAGTATTATTTGCACCACTTCCTTGAACCATACCAAAAACAAAATAGAACTCCTCAAAAGTTCCCACTGACTACGCACTCGCTCTATTTGCTGCTAGCTGAGGAACCTGAAAAGATTAAAGGATGAATGGGATGAGCAACCACAGCTCAGTGAGTAGTACATATCTTCTAAGTAGATCGAACAACCCCTATGCATGTATACAAACCAATACCAAATTTATCATCATCAAAGCTTTATACTAATATGGAAAATTCATTTAAATCACCATCAAAAGTTAAGTATCAATGGTCGAATCCATTGAATAATCTCCATCAAAGACACATATCAATGGTCTATCCATTGATCAATCTTTTGCTCAATAACTAACCATGGTCACGACACAACGCCTTGTGACAAGGCGACCAAGATTCCCCCCTTGGTAAGGTCTCCACCTACAAAGCCGGTGGCTAGGCCCAGAAGGATATCCTAAACTTGGTATGCATACCCCAAAAACCCCTCACTGGCTTCACAGTCATATTAAGCATAAATAACCATTCTCCAATACCAAAAATCAAATCCAAAAATCAATATCTTAAACCAGACAAATAACATTTTTGCAACATAACCCATCATCCATTTCATATCCGTTTCTCAAATCATCATAAATCTTTCCATAAATCAGTCCCAAAGCAATTTCATATATGTTTCTCCACAAACCTTGTATAACATGTTTTTCAAAGATTCACAATCAACCAAAGGGTAGCAATTGCTCGATCTGACTTTTATGCAATAAAAATGCTCTTCTCAATTCAATATATATACATATATATACTTCAAGACATGATTTTATAAAACCAAAGAAGATATAGTACCACTCACCTCGTCGTCGACGACCAAACGACGAACGATACTCGTATCGTCGAATTCAAGGTCCTAACAAATAACCGAGAAAAATGTTAAAATCTAATAAAACTCTGTCTCTACTTCGAAACAACTAAATTACGCCTTAACTTTAACAAAAGGACTTCTACGCGCTAACAAATCGCATAACCAAAGCGATTATTCAAGCCATTCGCAACACGAAATTTAAGTGCAAAACTTGATTGCGCCTTAACTTTTTCTTCCGAACTCCGATCCGAACATACTTATATTCAATAGAGAGCCCTTGAAACATATCACAAGAATCCCAACTTGGCCATCTCAAAATTAAGCCGAAAAATGACAAAATACGGGCCCAAGGCTGTTGGACGCGTACTGTTCACTGCGCGCGGGAAACTTTGAAATTTTGTTTCGGACAAACCATAAGCTCAAATCACGATCGTAAAATCCCACGGCTCCACAACACCCTAAATTACCATTCTTGCAAAAATACGCGGCTCAACGACTCCAAAATTAGACTTCGCCGCTCAGTTTTCCAAAAATTTCGAATTTAAATCCTAAATCCAAAAATTACTTCAATCGGACAAACGAGGGCTTGATCTCTTACCGGGTGCTGTGTTATGGAGTCGAGTCGGCTTAGCGAGGCATCCGAGACGTGCACGTGCCAAGATTCCTTTCCTTTCTTCCCCCTTTCTCTTCTTCTTCTTCTTCTTTTCTTTCTTTTCTTTTTGGTAGAGGACCCCTCAGCTTCTATTTAGCCGAGCCCTCTCCCCTCTCCTTTTTGTTTTACTAGCTTTTTGGTTTCTTTTTCAGTTTCTTCTTTTGGGGCCCACTAACATAATATTACATTATTGCATAATATTACAGTTGTGAAGGATAAGATCAAAATTTCTCTCTAAGATCTACCTTCTTGGTCCACTGATCTATCAGAAATAGGTAGTTTACTTAGGCAAATTCATTGCAGCTTAGGCTGTTTAAACCAACAAGTACCTCTTATTTTGTTCATGTGCCAACAAGAGATATGGTGGGACATCCTTACAAGCATGGAGCCAGAAGCCTATCTCTCTGTTTGCTTTGCGAGAGAACCACTGAAAATTGCAGGTTTCTTGTGTTTAGCTGAAATTGACATACAGAGGCTAACCAATTTGTGAAGATGACTAATTTCACGTTTCTCCCTGTCTTTTGATGCATCTCTGTTCATAATCAAGTTTGGTGAAGTTGGATTGCTACATGAGGGTATTGTTCTTGGTGTATTGATGGACACGCAACCTCTACCCATTGTGCATCCTTTTAGGGAAGAAAATTTGGTACTTCCCATCAATAAAATGCAAATTGTGCAAATGGAGGAAGAGGCTTTAATTTTTACTGATAGGATAGCGTGCCTTTTGGATGTCTAGGGAAAAAGACATCTGATTTCTAATCAACTGGGGTATAGAGTTAACAGATATATTTCCTTCTCGGACTTTGAATCCCTGGCCTGCCATACAAATTAGGATGGAGTGTAAAATATGTTCTCTGCGATTATGTGTGCGTTCTTAGAGTGCTGTTCACACTATTGCTATTGGTGGTTTGAAATTTTAGTTTGATGAAAGAGTTCCTTTGTAATTCCATTTTCTAGTATGTTCACATTAATAAGAATAATTGATTTTGTAATTGTTGATTTTTTTGGTTGGATGACTTGGGCAGAAAAATATTTAAAGGCTAAAAAAATTCGAGAAGTAGAAGAGGCAGCATGGCGCTCAAGAATAACAAAGGTGATTTAATATCTACTCTACCAGTGCCCCTTATGATTTTGTTTTTGATGCTCAATTTTTACGTATAGCTTGTAATCTCGATATATAGCTTGTGTTATATTGGTTTCTTGTGCAACATACCCCTAAAATTCCTTTGCTTTGTGATGCAGACTGTTATAAGGGTACGGTATCCTGATAATCATACGCTAGAGGCTACATTTCATCCGTCAAAGAAAATAGAGAGTTTGATTGTTCTCCTCGAGAAAGTGGTAGCTAAACCTGAATTGCCATTTTATATATGTACGTTTGCTCACGTGATGTAACTAATTTGCAATATTTCAATGATTTCGATATTCACGTCTCGAGAATGTGTTTTTGGAAGCTAAAGCATAACGCAAATATCTGATCATGTTTCAGATACAGCTCCACCCAAGAAGCAAATAAAAGACTTGTCTTAGGACTTTTACTCTGCCGGCTTCATTCCTGGTGCAATAGTTTATTTTTCATATGACACCGGAAAGGTTTATATGCTTATTATTGACCTCAAATGTAGTATCTTCCTTTTTCTTTATGCTTGCCACGGGTTGCTTCTTCGTGTTATTTAGAGTGGCTCATCTTTAAGCTGTTTTAAAGAAATAAATTTGAGTTTTACTGTGTGCCTAAGTGATCCAAAACTACCCCGAGTGCAGTTCACTTTTTTCTTAGCACCTCAAAGCTGAAGCACATTTACAGGTCCTTCTTGGTTATCTGCCTTAGGTATACTAACGCATACTGAAAGATGACCCACTCACATGAACTACCAACAGCTGCACGTTTGTGGCGATGTCAATCGAATAATTTGTTTTGCTTATCTTGTCATGTGTTCTTCCTTTACCAACCTTGATTCTATATTTGCAAGTAAGTCTTAAGATTAAATATATATGCGACCTTAATGAGTGACCGCGAACTTGGGAATCCAATTCTATACTTACATTTATTTTTGTGACCGCTAGTATTGTAAGGCTCAAGTGCTTATTGCTTCTTCCTTGAGGTGTGGCATCGACCCTGCTAACAATACTATGAACATGGATCATAATCCTTTGCCATTTCTTCTTCTCTTTTGACTTCTGCCTTGTCAAGTGATGCTAAATTTGACCGATGCTTATTTATCATTTGGTTGGAAACAGGAAAGGATCAAGGTTTCTCGAGAGCTGCAACCCACGAGGTGTAACTGATAAGACACACAGTAGTATAGACACAGAACAAGCTTTGCTGGCTGTGAAAATCTAGAAGTCCCCCCATAAGGTAAGACGCACTTTTGTGATGCTCAAATAAAAAAGTATCATGTTACAACATTGCAGTTCTCTTGATTTGCATATTTACTTCTTACATGATCAGAATATAGGTAACTATATCAAAATTAATGTTGTCCCTTTAAAGGCATCATATTATCTAGTCTCTTCTTCTTTGTTTTTAGGGTTAGATGTTGTTTATTTGCAGAAGCATTTGAGAAAGCAATAAAGCATGGTAACTGTGTGCTTTGGAAAAGCTATCACAATGGAAAAACATATCAATAGATTTTTTGGTGAAAACGTTGCTTATATTGACTTTGGAATCTTGGGCAGCATATATATTAATGAACTGATGCACAACAGTGAAGCCAAGGATCTTGCATACCCTACTTGTATCATTGCATAGGTGCAGATCTTTAATCTCATCAATTTTATTTCTACTCTGCCTCTTTGTAAGACATATTTTCTTCCAAATTGGAGATGTTTGTATGTAGTGCTCGATTACAAATTATAAATTTAATTTTGATTTGTGGAAGTTTGCTAGACCGAAATGAGAAAACTTATGTTTTTTTTTTGGTGGTAGATTTATTTTGTGGTATGTCAAGTCGCAACAATTTTTAAGACGAAATAAACGGCATTGGTTCTTGGCTCACGGGATTGGGGGTCTTTGAGGAAGTTGAAAGCTTGCCGTCTATTTGAAAAATGAACATTCAAATGGCTGAATCAGAGGTAATTTTTCATGCATACTATGTAAAACTTATTATGCTTTCTTAAGTAACGTGTTGGATGATATCTTGCTCGTAAAAGTATTATAGTACTTACTTTTTATTTCAAAACTTGCAGGATGAAACTTCCCATCTTGCACACGTAATGCGTGATATGGAAAAAGATTATGAGTTTGCAATAGGAATGGTTTTTGCAAATGAACTTGAAGCATATCACACGTATGTAGCTTACGCAATTGGCAAAGGATTTGGAGTGAGGAAGGATAATTTGTTAAGAAATCGTAAAGGAGAAATAACTCGACGGATTTTCGTGTGTAATTGTGAGGGGCATCCTATCAACTCATCTGATCAAGAAAAGAAATTTCAAAGGTCTGAAGTTAAATGTGGTTGTCCTGCTCGTATCAAATTTAAGGTTGACAATAGTGTCTACGAAGTCATTGAGTATGTTTCCAAGCATAATCATCCATTTATTCCAGAAGGTCAGAAGCATTTGATTAGATGTGGACGAATGATATCCGATACTTGTAAGGGTGTCATAGTTGATATGATTAAAGCTGGTATTGGGGGGACTTCGACATACAAGTTTTTAGCAAATGAAGCGGGAGGAAGTAAAAACTTGGGTTTCAACTTGCGTGATTGTCAGAATTTTTTGCAGACCAAAAGATCCAATGACATTAGTGGGGGAGATTGTCAAAATGTTCTAAATCATTTTCATCGCATGCAAATGGAAAACCCGATGTTTTTCTATGCTGTTCAAGTAGATCAAGATGGTAAAATGACAAATATATTTTGGAGAGATAGTTTATCCAAGTATGATTATGACTGTTTTGGTGATGTGCTTTTGTTCGATACCACATATCGTACCAACATATATAATTTGATTTGTGCACATTTTGTTGGAATTAATCATCATTGGAAGAATATTTTGTTCGGTTGTGCATTATTGCTAGATGAGACTGCAGAGTCATTTATTTGGTTATTTGAGATATTTTTGAAGTCTATGGGAAACAAGGTTCCAAAGACTATATTCACTGATCAAGACCAAGCTATGGCAAAAGCCATTAGAATTATGTTTATGAATACACAACATCGATTATGCACTTGGCATATTGGGAAAAATGCCAATCAAAACATTCCAGATCTTTATCGTAATCCAGGTTTTAAGGATAAATATTTCTCGACGCTTATGTATAGATGCAGATCGGAGGATGAATTTGAATCTACATGGAAGGAAATGGAAGACGAGTGGGGTACTAAGAATAACAATTGGCTTCAAAGATTGTACAACCTTAGACATAAGTGAAGTTTAGCCTTTGGTTGTGATACCTTTACATGTGGTATAACATCGAGTCAAAGGAGTGAGAGCACTAATAATGTCTTCCAACATATAGCGACCAAGACATCGTCTATTGTAGCATTGGTCCATCACTATGAAGAACAACTGAAGCACATGAGAGAAATTGAAAGTCAAGATGATTATAGTTCTCGTGGGAAGCCCAAGTTACAGGTTCCTAAAAATGGGATCTTGGGACATGCTGCTTCAGTGTATACTCATTCCATCTTTAAGAAGTTCAATGTAGAATTTGTGCAAAGTCTCGGCGAGCAAGTTTCAGGCACTACATTCGATGGATTGATTTATTTATATACTTTGAAGTGTCCGGGGAGTGAACATGAAAATGTTGTCAAATTTAATCCCGTAAACTTTTCAGTTTTTTGTGATTGCAAATCATTTGAATTGAAAGGTGGTTGTGTCGCCATGCCTTGAAAGTGTTGAATGATAACATATCGGTTACGAGTATTCCATCTTCTTATATTTTGAAAAGATGGACCAAAGGTGCCAAAAAAGGTATTGTGAATGATAAATGTCAGCAAATGTCTTCAGGTCCATCTAAATTTAATCGGTTTTCCACGTTAATGCAAGAATCTTTTGAATTGATGAGTTTGGGAGCCGAAGATGTAAATACTATGACTATAGTGAGAACAAACATGAAAAAAACGAAGGCTGAAATTGCATCATACAAAGCAAGTGTGGTTGTCACTAATGATGCTGTCCTTGATGACGATGATAATATTGAGGATTCTTGTGAGATTTCAGTTTCAGACCCTATTCGAAGAAAAGGAAAGGGAATAAGCTATGGAAGGCTCAAAAGTTCAAGTGAGAAAAATAATAAAAAATCTAAGAAAGGAACATGCCCCACGCGAATAGAAAGTCGAGGTAAGTCATGTGTTATTCTACTTAATGTGATTGTTAATTTCTTTGCTTATGTTATATAATGTTAATTAACATATTTATTACTTTGTGATGTAGAATTAGCTATCCAAGCAACACATAATGAAACTCATTATCCAGACTATTCGAGTAATTTAAATCCATCTCGAAGTGCCTTTTATCCTAGCAATGTCGACGGTCCTTCGGTAAAACTAAATTATCACAGTTAGATATATTGTTATTAGTTCTCAATTTGTATTTACATCTTACTAATTTGTTTTTTTTTTTTTTAATATAGGTGCAACAACCACCATGTTTCATGCCTCCAGGGATTATGAATGGGTTTTCCCCATTTCCCAATCAGGTTTATTTAGTAGTTTGATGTATTAATTTATCTATAATGGACCGTGCCTTTCTACGACTATAGATAACATATCATTTGTTTTATGTAGATGCAATACCCATATATTATGCCGCCAGGGAATATGAATGGATATTTGCCATTCACTAATCAGGTGATTATTATGAAATCATTTTAGATCCTAATGTTATATGATATTGTTTTTAATATTTTAATATTTATTGTTAATGGTTTCTTCTAAATAGATGTTGGCGTATCATAATAGATCTCACGGAACCATTTTGAGTCAGGTATAACTCACCCTTTCTCTTATGGAACCATAATTTAGCCCTACTTGGAATGTCTATCGCTTTTAGTTCCTATGTGAAATAATCTTCTTGGTAGGGAGCGATTCTTGATGGTTTATAACATACGATGGCTGGTGCATGGTATGAAGTTTTAGAATAAAATATTTGCAAGTAATGCCGCATCTCATATGATATTATCTCACTAAAACTATAATGTTAGTGTCTTGTGAGGCTTTTGTATTTTTTAATGTTTGTCATGTCAATGCAATGGCCAATTTACAAAGAGCAAACGAATTTTTTCTTATTCGAAATGGATAATTGTATTGGTCAAGGAAGAAGGTAGAGATCTGAGTTGAATTTAAAATGGGAAAGATGCATCCAGCCTATTCATGTAAAGTGATGGGAGCCCTATGTTATGCTATTACAATGAGAAGAGTAAGATGAGTAGTGACACGATCATATGCTTAATTGTTACATGTTCACAGCTAATTGGTGATGGACGTACTACATATCTGAGCAACCACGATGTCTTAATAGAGCATTTTTATTTTCGTTGTTCGCTGCCCCTGGCTCTTTTGAGACATATTTATCTTGACATGTTGTTTAGTAAAATGTAAATAAATTGTTTATTCTATTGTATAGGGGTCATCAAACTCTATTGAGCGTCCTGTGATGAATGAATTCAACAATTCTAAAGAAACACATACCGATTGGCCAAAGTAACTTACAATTCTTGGATGGGACGACCCCACCATAAAGTCGCCTCTACCTCTGAACTATTTTTTAGCATCCCTTTTCTGGGAAGGTTTCTATCTTTTCATCCAATGAACCAGGCTGCCGCCTTTGCCATCATTTTTCATCGCAGGAGAGTGATAGTGAAACTCTAGATTTGTCATCATTTGTTCCTAGCCATTTTGCTGCCTTGCAGCTATTATAGTGAAAGATGTTGATTTTATGCCATTTCATTTTCTATATTCTTCTTATCATTAAAGTGCAAAATCTAGGGGATTGAAAACGTCATCATGTGCACATCGGATGTTGTGCTAAGGAAGAAAGCTTTTGATGTACTAGAAAGGGTTAGTGTTTTTGACTTAAGATGTCTGCTCTTGCATCACTAAACAGCAATGACCTGCTCGAGGAAATTGAAGCGGCGGAAGAGCTTTTGAAGCATAGGAGAGTGAGAGTGAAACTCTAGATTTCTCATCATTTGTTCCTAACCATTTTGCTGCCTTGCAGCTATTATAATGAAAGATGTTGATTTTATGCCATTTAATTTTCTATATTCTTCTTATCATTAAAGTGCAAAATCTAGGGGATTGAGAACGTCATCATGTGCACATCGAATGCTGTGCTAAGGAAGAAAGCTTTTGATGTACTAGAAAGGATTAGTGTTTTTTGCTTAAGATGTCTGCTCTTGCATCACTAAACAGCAATGACCCGCTCAAGAGGAAATTGAAGCAGCGGAAGAGTTTTTGAAGCATAGGTAAGGGGTTTTGGCTCCAAAATTGCCGAACTCATTATATGGCCGATATATGCTAATTTGCCTACAGATCTTCAGGCAAAGATATTTTAACCCACGCCAGAAGGTGCTGGTAAGGTGGTCATTGCGACAAATGGTTTCAAGGTTGTATTTATAATTGATTCGCGCAGAGCATAACTGGATACAAAATGTGGACAGGGCTCCCAACGTTTCACTTGGACAAAATGTCCGGACGAGGATAAAGCAATTCGCTTTGATGAATAAGTTCAAGAAGAAATTTCTTAGAGTGAGTCCTTGAACATTGCCTTGTTGGATTTCATTGCTGTTCTTAGTGCAAAGTTAAACTTGAATCATGTTTGCCGCATTGTTAATGTAGGTAGTAGCAGACAATTTGCCTGATGAGCAAGTGGATCATATCAAAGAGATGTTCGACGTGACGGACACCAATAAAAATAGAGATCTGACATTTGAAGAGTTGAAACATGACCTGCACAAATATGGACAGCAAGTTGCTGATCCTGATGTGCAGATGTTGATGGACGCAGTAAGATCACCTATTCAACAGCTTAGCACATTTTCTTTTGGACATGGTTTATGTTTTCTTCTTCCATGTCGACGCATTGTATGCTGTGAAGTGCATGATTTTGCTTAAATTGCAAGGCATTTGGAAGATTATGGACCGATTACATAATACGGAAATATGTTTTTCATCAGTTAGTCAAAGATTTGATCATGAGGTTGTATCACCATTTCACATAATTGCTAGCACTTCATGCAAAATCAAGTTCGTTTCTCAAAATTTGACGAGTCACGATTTCTTGTATTAGCATCTAATAATAGAACTTCATCTTATAGGAGAACAGGCTGATGAAGATGGAAGCAGAACGTTAAACTTAAAGGAGTTTGTCAGTATGTTAGTCCACTTGAGAAGGATTGGCAATGATGACCACTTTATGCGAGCTTTTGAATTCTTTGACAAGAATTGAAGCGGATATATTGAATTCGATGAGTTGAAAGAAGCTTTGATAGATGACAATCTTCGTCCGAACAACGAAAAATTTATTGAAGACATCATTTTCGATGCTGATCTAGATAATGTAATACATAACAAGAGCAACCTGCAATTTTGAATCTATGTATGTCTTGTTCATATACGAAATAGAGTGCTCATTTAGTGATGGATGTATTCCAAGACGGTCGAATCAGTTATGATGAATTCAAGGCCATGATGAAAACGGGCATGGACTGGAAAATGGCTTCACGCCAGTAGTCAAGAGCGATGCTGAACGCGCTTAGTCAGAAGATGTTCAAAGACAAACCTTCTTCTCTCATAGGCTAAAAGATGTTCCACCCATGGCTTCTTAATCTGATCCAGATGAACCGTGGAGAAACAAAATTTAAGTCTAAGGGTATTGGGAAGGAGGCATTATACAAAATCATTGCATTGGTTTGTTAGTGTAGGGACATAAGTGCTGTGAAAATTTTGAAGAAATTGGGTATAAATAGTCAGATTCCTACACCGCTTGGCATTTAATTTTTATGTTTTTATTTTCCCTAATTAAAGGGAATATCAATTGAAACTACTAATCAGAGTTGGTTTGCAATGCCCATCCTAATCAACTTAAGGAATTTGGAGCCCCATGTTGCAGCAACCTGACCATCTCCATTAGCAAATGGTTATTAGTGTTAAATGCAAAGAAATGTCATCGTAAAGTCGCATATTAACTTGCAAATCTCATATCATAGGATACTAGATCTTCTAGCTCATATTGAGTGAAATCACCGCAAGTTTGAATACAGAACACATGATATATTGTAAAACTCAGCTACGTCCATCAATTTCATGAAGTGAATTCACCCCTTAAGCCCCTTCATAGGCCGTAGCACCTGTCATTCAGATAAAATACGTTGGATGATATCATCTAGGCGTGTATATCAAATATACTGACCAAATGAACCATTACATATGTACTCATAGACCAAAATTTTAAATCGTAACTTGAATATTGCAAATAAACTAAACAACTTGAGCTCATCCATCAATACTAGGAATCTATTTAAATTAAGATACATAGCTCTATATGCTTCGCAACATTCAAATAAAGCTCATAAGAGACCCATCCAAGCTTCAAAGCAGCTATTGCTGTTGTCCACAAACAAACGTGTCATGTTCCCATTAAAAGTACATTGCTTTTTCGTGTAATGAATGACTGAACCCATGCGTTCATTGATTGTGCACGTTCATATGAGAACTAGAATTCTACTTCAGAAAAATTATCTGTTTGAAGCACATCATACACAAGCAAAATCATCCTTTTGGTTTTGCGAACCCTCTTGAGTAAAAACAGTCTTGAGTGAGAGCGCCCCCACGCATCCAACAGAATACGAACTCTGAAGTAATTCCTTTCAAAAAAAGGGTTAGATGAACTCCAATAGACAAAGTAATATGCAAAATATAAGACAAATGGAGTACATTTGCCTCTTCCAGCAGCAAATACATGAAATATTAAATGATTCGTGACAGTCACTATTTCTTTCTCTTTGCCGAAGTAGTACGGTACTGAGGATGAAACCCTACAGCCTATATACATGGGCCGGCATTATAGGCTGCCACCATCAACACATAACAACAATAAACACAGGCCAAAAGCTGCTGCTGCTCGTGCTTTAATCAGTCAGCACACCACACCAACAGTTGAGCCTCCTAATAATTGATTTGTCACTGGGAACTTGAACGATTCATACCAATAATCCCCTTATAGGACACTGCCCATGCGCTTGAACTAGTTCCTTGTCCATGAAAGTCGTGTTTCTGGTGAAAACCATCCTTCTTTGTAGATTTTCTTGTCACTGCCCTCATCGGCAATGCTGGGAAGTCTAGCAAGTGGTTGTAGATTTAACATTAGCATACGTGCAATGATTGCAGGACCGGTGAGACGGGTCATCGGTTCGGCTGGAACCAACTCGAGTGCTGGCAGTTCCTTTTCCCCTTCCACCACCTCTGCTTGCCTTGCTGCTCCCTCCATTCTTAGAGCTCGCTGCCCTGCTGCAACCACCATGGGAATCCACATCTAATAGCCCATTCTCCAATGCTCTCACGAGGTTGTCAAAGTAGTTTCTGGTCACACTGTAGCAACAAAAACAGATGTAAGAATGTCAAACGCATGTCTCTGTGCACACATGGGCACTCCTTCTGGAAGTCACGCCAGAGGCTATTAAGAAAAGTATCTACGTAAACTACATTGCAGCTGAAGTAAAGAGGGCCATCGATTTTTCAATAAAAGGAGAGCGTGTTTGTGATGGGAAAATAGCTCCGAGAATTCTTGATTCCCAATAGTACTCTATGAACTTAAATAAATAAACAAATAATAGTCCAACAACCTTATAACAACCAACCAATGCCATATGCACTGGAAGATCATATTCTTGGTAAGTCCACTGTCCAGGTTTGCCTTTCGAATCAACATGCATAAATAAATCAAAAGGAGAGTTGCAGTGGCTAAACTTAGTATTTTTCCTAAAATAAGAAAAAAGAAATGACACATTTAGAATTGCTGTATGTTCAAACTTCAAACTGACATGGGTGACATCATTATCCTCTAGACAAATCATCCAATTTAGCATTATTGGATCTCCTCCAGAGAAAATATGTGAATGCACTAACCATATGATAGCAAGAACAAGCATATCCATCTATTAAGAAATTCCAAGGATTCCAAATTTAACTACAGAAAGGACATAATTGTGGAACTCCTGTATGCAGTCGACTGGTTGATTTTAGAAGGTCCAAAGGTTACACCATATATGATAGCCCTTTAGGCCATCAAATATCTCATACTGCTGATAAAAGCATGCCCAAATAGGACTATCTATGTCCAACCTAGTAAGTAAGTCACATAAAACAGTCTTGTTTCTTGAAAGAGGAAAGACCACACATACACCATTGTCATAGAACCCAAATGATGGCAAATTCTACATGCTTAAAGTTATCTGTACCAGTTCATGTTTTCAGATTCAGCACTGTTCTTCATGATCCACTTTGCCACAGTGCCACATTCTACTGAACGGTCCTCTGTACACTGCAGCAGATCAAATCAAAAGTATGTCAACACACTACTTGCTACATATTGATACAAGAAATTTCCAAAAAGAAGCTTACATTCTGGCAAAAGTTGAAAGAGCATTGGCAAGAAACATCGTAACCTTCACGGCCAGCAAAATATTCTACAGCGTATTCACAACCAGGGGCAGGACACCACTTGGTCTGGCAGTAGGAAAATGAGGTAAAGGAAATTATATTTCATATAATAGGCACCCAGTAGTGCAAAGTCATTATCACACTTTAAAAAAAAAAAAAAAACTTCACACAAAGAAAAAGAATACGGTTGCACATATACCTTTCTATTGTCTTCAATGTACGAGCGAAGAAGATATTGAGAATACCTTTTCTTATCTTCTTTAGGCGCTAATAGATTTATCATGTCTTGATCGACTGCAGAACCACAAGATGGATCGGGACATCTCAATGTTAAACATCCACGACCATCGTTTTTTGATGTGCTTATGTAACCTATCACAATGCTCGCATTCATTAAATGACAGCAAAGACGCAGGAGTAAAAGCATGTAAATTTCTAAGGTGCACAGTTAATCCAAAGAAATACTTCCAAGAGAGTGATATCTATCAGCTGAAGACAAACACACAGAGATGATGATATCACATGACGTGGTCATGTGGTACTTAACTGAGACTCGCTTCCCACAACCCATCGCAAATCCTCTTGTTCCATCTGGCATGCGAGGTCCCAGAGGCATGGCCAAAAAAGAAAGATAACCTCAGTTTTTCCAAATGAAAGAAATATGAGAGAGACGGAGAGGATAGTGAAGACTCGGCCCCTAGGCTAGAAGAGACCAGAACAAGTCCAAAAGGCCTCAAGACCCAAAGACAACACCTGAGTAATCTTTGATTATGATAAAAAGTGAGAAGAAATCCGAACCAAGTACGGTTAAGATGGATAAGGAGTGGCTCAGGCTTTGGGCTCAATTGCGTGGAACAACACTCGAGTAATCTTTGATTTTGATAAAAGTGAGAAGAAATCCGACCCGAATTAAACCGTCTGCGCCGGCCTTGTTCATGAAGTACAGTTGTGTGAGATGGATAAGGAGTGGGCTCAGGCTTTGGGCTTAATTGGATGGACATCCTTTTTGCTTCTCACTAAACTTTCATGGGCCCCAAGGAGGTCATTACTTGGGCTAGTTGAAATTCTTCTCTTTCTTTTTTGGTATATAAAGAGGCAATAGCCTAAGCCTCTGATTAGGTTTGTAGAATAGACACAGAAATATTTCTGCCGTCACTCTGGGGCCGTTCGTATAAAGATCGTCACATTGGCATTTGGTGCAGGAAGTAAAGGTCCTGAGCTGGCTTAGAAATATGCCACTTGGCCACGGTTGTAACAAGGCACAATAGAAAATAAAAATAAAAAGAAAAGGTAAGTTCCCCGTTTGGTATGGATGTATTAGTGGTAAGGCTATGCCATGATGTGGATCTAACTTCTCAGGAGTTTCACCACGAATGATTGGAATACAAATCATTTTGAATTAAAACAATTAATGACTAAAGGTTTGATTCAAGGATTGGAGTAATTGATTCGAGTAGAAGGAACTAGAGGTCACCTATTCAAATCTAGTTAATTAAGTGTGAAAAGCTAAATGTATAGACTTAACCCATTCATAAGGTTTATATGGTATTTTGTGGATCTTCATATAGCAAGATCACTACACTTGATCCTCTAGCTTTTTTAAAAGGAAACAAATTGCTTGCGTTGGAAATCAAAATTGGGCTCAAACAAATTAGACCGTCAACAATGTTATGCATACTATGAAATGGAACATACAACATTAATTTCCTTCTCTAGTTGACATGCATAATCCACAGAGTCTTACCTTCTACCAGAAGGTAGGGCCAAGAACAGATTTGAGCACAATTGTCTTCCAAATGCACGGGTTTGTCAGAGGCATGCAGAGAAAATTACGCCCTTCTCTGTTGGCCCCCCTTGACCTACATATGAAGGGATCTTGCGCAGCCGTAAGATGGGACCAATTTTTCTAGAGCCACACCAATCATCCTCCTATTCCTAGTAAAGCTTTTAGATTGGTATCTCACATCTGGAAAAAATAAATAAATAAATAAATAAATAAATAAAACAACAACAACAACACTTTTTGCTACTATCATGTCACGTATCAATGGTGCCGGACATGAGTGAAATTACAGCATTCTACGTGAAAACTAAAGCCAATCCCTAGATTCTTCTACTTGAACCGATAACAATCTTTTAATTAACCTAGTCTCCTCTATCCCTCAGGACCAACAAGATGTGGTCCAGAAATATTCACCGTTGTCCATCAACTATGCTTTAATCAACAGGCTGTCAGAGACCAAAAGTTGGAGTATTTTTTGTTCTGGAATGCTGTTGACCTCGTCTATTCAAGCCTGCTTGCATTTAATCTTTGTTTAGACAGGAGACATCTTTGTCTCCGGTTCCACGCAGCAGCCTTCTGTTCACAGTGACAGAATCAATGGTCTTCGTTGACTCGTCGCCATCGCACTTACTTTTAATGCATGAATCTTGCGGGGAATAGGAATCTTGATGTATGCCGTCGTTCTCAGTTAAGGTTAAGCATATAGTTGGGGCAGATTGACTCTTAAAATATGGGCCAGTCGGTAATATTTGCCATCTAGTGTCCCTAAACCAATGAAGCGCTTGGCTTTCCCGAGTGAATTCAAACTTCAAAGTTCCAATAGTTTTACCAGCCAGCTAGCACCCTTCTGTCTTTGCTCGAAGCGGTGACCAGGTTGATCGTGAGGAGGCATTATATCAAATCAACTACGACCTAGGCACCTCTCACTAGGAAAGATTTAGTTGTGCATAAAACACTCCAAACTCTCAGAATATTTAAGGATAAGTACACTGAAAGTTTTAAAACTTACTATGAAAATGCAATTCGTAAAACTTTTCAAATGTACAATCAACGGAATGACTTGATTAGATCAATTTAATAAGTTTTAGAACTTGATTCTATTTTTTGAAGTTTGTAGGACTCAATTACACTTTTGTGAGAAGTATTACGACTTAATTGCATTTTTTGAAAGTTTTAATATGCAATTACACTTTCTTAACAAATTTTAGAATTTACTTGCACTTTTTAAAAAATTCAGGACTCAATTACACTTTCTTAATCAATTTTAAAAATTTTAATGCACTTATCTTGAAATTTTAAATATTAAATCATGTTTTTATATAGTATCTTAAGCTTTTAAAATAGTTGGCGGCGGTCTCATAAATACTCATTAAGTTCAAATCTTTCCAATCCCTATTTGCCTTCCTAAGTTTTACAGTGATTCCGTAAAATCTCACACGAACAACAAACTAATAAACAAAACAAGATATTCGTAAAAGACTTGTTAGCTATCGATGAGCCAAAAAGATCAATCCCCACGATCTCTTAAGGGAACTACACAACATCGATATCTATGGTTTTTATAAACGTTAATTATCAATTTTTCCTTGACGGCAGTGACATATCGTTAATATGGATGGAGTTAAACTAATGAGTCATGACATTAACCAAACTTTATAAAAGAGTAATAATTAAGTCAAGACATAACTCTGACACCCGTCCAGTAACAGTAAATATCTACATAGTATGGGTCGCATGAGCAACGTACCTCTTTATTATAAACGGGTCTATATAGTCCGTAATAAAGTCGAATTGAAGAAGATACTAATGTACCAAGGCTAATCCAGCCGGATCTAACTAAAACTAGTTAAAATCAAAACATTAATGGAAAGAAAACCTATAATTTGATTTATAATTCTTATATTGAAACGTGCATCGATTAAAGAAAGTACTTTCAATTATGAGATGGAAGCTGTTCGCGAAGGAGAGGGTGGACTCGTACCAAAATAATCTGATTCAGCGTTCACCTGAAAAACGTGACTTTCATCGGACTAATCCTTTTTCTTCACCTAGAAACTCTGTTCATACTAATGAAAAGTCAGTCAGCCAATTAGAGGACTAAAAAAATCTAGAAGACAAAAGGCATGTATTATAGCTATAAATACAGGTGGCAATTGGCGTGAAAGAAGAAGAACGAAGAAAATGGAGTTGCAGGGGCTCCTGTCGCAGGAGAGATAGCACTTGCACCTGCAATGCATAAAGCAAGTGCCATCCTTCTGCGACATGAAACCCTTCAACTCCATCCATTCATTTTCTTTTTCCATCGCCCTGAAATTTTTATTTTCTTCTGTGATTCAGTTAGTAATCGGCGTATACCAATAGAGGAGTTTTGAGCTGTTGCTGTTGGTTTGGTCCTCGTGGTCATCTCCTTCAAGGAGTCGCTTTGTTCATGGCATTTCTCATCTTGTTTCGCAATGCAACAGTGCAAGCATCTCTCTCCGTGAGTGCCCTCTTCCACTTGTTCCTTCACTTCCTGTCCGCATTTCGCACGTACGACTGCATCTCATCAGAACCAAAAGCTAAAGCTCTCGATGCAGGTCTCTAATTCCCTCTCCATGTTCTTTGCCTTTTGAGAAATTGGATGCGAAAGGGACGATGATGTTTGCCTCTCCTTGACAGGAAAAGGATCATGTCTTATGCACGAGTCCATCAAAATTGTGAGTACAGATCCAAAGGATCCAATCATTTGAGGCTTGAGAGATGCAAGTTGTTAGAGAAGGAGAGAATGGACTCGTAACTACATAAACTTTTTCAATGTACACCTGAAAAACGTGAGTTTCATCGAACTGAGTCTTTTTTCTTCATCTAGAAATACTGTTCATAGTAATGAAAAGTCATTCGACCAATTAAAGTGTTGGAGGACTAAAAAGTCTCCAAGACGAAAAACCATGTTTACAGCTATAAATGCAGGAGGCAATCGGCATGAGATGTCTGTTTTTCGGAGCATACACATGGTTGAAGAAGAAGAAGAAGAAAGAAAATGGAGTTTGAGAGGCTCTTGTCACAGAAGAGATGGCACCTGCAATGCATAAAGCAAGTGCCATCCTTCTGCGGCAAGATCCCCTTCAACTCCTTCATCCATTCATTCTTTTTCCTATTTTTGCCCCTCTAATTTTCCATCTCCCTGGATTTTTCATTTTTCTTCTGTGATTTAGTTAGTAATCGGAATATAGCGATGGAAGAGTTTTGAGCTGTTGCTGTTGGCTTGGTGGTGGTCGTCGTCTCCGTCAACGAGTCGCTTTGTTCATGGCTGTTCTCATCTTGTTTCGCGATGCAACAGGGTAAGCACCTCTCTCTGTAAGTACTCTCTTCCCCTTGTTTCTGCACTTCCTGTCTGTATTTCGCACGTAAGACTGTATCTCATCAGAACCCAAAACCAAAATTCCATGTTCTTCCCCTTTCCCTCTCCATGTTCTTCGCCTTACCAGAACTCGGATGCAAAAGGGACGATGCTGCTCGGATCTCTTTGACAGGAAAAGGATCATACTTCATGCCGTGCGTCCATCAAAATCTTGGGTACAGCTCTAAAGCATCCAATCATTTGAGACTTGAGAGATCGGGTGAGGAAGAAGGAAATGCCCTCGTTGACCCGTGATCGTCGGGCTGACGACGAAACGGTATTATCGTTTGGTCGCCTTTCTCTTTCATTACGCAATAATATTTGATTAGCATGTCGTCAACTAATGTTGGTGTCTGCCGTGACGAAAGAGAGAGGCTACGTTTTTTTTTTTTTTTTTTTAATTTGAGGCTACGTTTTCATTCCTCGTATTTTGTGGTGCAAAGGTTCTCTCCAGCTAATCGTTGACAAGTATGTATTAATTTCCTAGGATGGTTAGCTAGACTAGACCCATCAACAATTATGTTGACAGCACCTGCACATGTTCTTTTTTTCCATTGTTCTAATGTTCCCATTTGGTCTTCAATGATTTTTCTTCTCCCCCTAGCACTTGGCACTTAAACAATATATGCAGACGGCAGTATTTAAAATAGCTTTTCCTAGTTTCATGTGCGCAGGAGAATTATCTATTAATTTACTGAGCCCTTGCTCCTCCGACACACAAATCTTTTTTAATAGTCTAATGTTCCATTTTGTTCTTCAACGATTATTCTAATTTTCTTTCACACTAGCAACTTGCACAAAACAAAACAAGAAAAATTCACCACTGGATTTTTTTTTATATTCTAATGTTCCATTTAGTTCTTCAACGGTTATTATAATTTCCTTTCACACTAGCACCTTGCACAAAACAAAACAAGAAAATTCAACTCTAGGTTGCGAGTCATATGTAGTTTTCAGGCAAGGACAGTTCAGCAACCGGCACTAACCATGCGTGTTTTAAAGTAATTTTCACAATTTTCATATAAAATCTATATATCTCCGCTCTTAATTAAAATCAGCAGGCCCGAAAGCCTGATGCACAATTGAAATATAAAACAACTTTCGATCGAAGATGGTTGTTTCGGGCCAGTGCAAGACTGAGGAAGTGCCATCTAACTCTTGGAGAAACATTTTGAATATTCGAAGTGAAAGTCCAAGAATAATTCAAGTCGCTGTCGGATGTTCTTGAAGAGCAGGAAGTGAAGGCTCAATCTAGGTGTGCAATGTGAAGGCGTGAAAAACTTGTTTTATTGTCTGACCAAAAAAAAAAACTTGTTTTATTAAGGTTTTAATATTACTATATGAAATTTAGGCGCCTTTTTTAGGTGTCCAAACATTATTTTGGCATGGAAAAGCAGGAGAAGTTATTGCTCAAGCCCCTCTTTCGGTAAACGAAGTCTGCATGATTGAACAAGTTAATTATGGCTTCGATGTGTACACATTAAACGCCGTCAAAAATAGAGAATGGACATCCCGTGTCGTATTTTGCACTTATTGAATATATCCGTCGAATTAGTCATGGAACAGGCATTAGAAACTACGACTATATTTTCTTCCGTTTCTAATTAGATCAAGCCGTGCCTACGATTAGAAGGTCATAAAGATGGATATCGCTCATGTTGAAATTAAACTAAAGATAAATATTGGTGGTGTCCACCACTATAACCTATCAGTTGGATACTTCCTCCAATCATGAAGGGAGTGAAACACAATGTCCATGATTAATTTCCTTCTTTTAAGTTCTTATTCCGCATAAGTTCAAGGCGCAAAACGCTATCCATGTCCCTATAAACATACTTATATATACAAATACATTCATATAAAGGGCTATGACATTGGTGATATACAAGTGATGGATATCATCGACACATGCTTTTGGGTCATTGTCGTGTGTTTAACGAAGCCGCTTCTACGAAATTCATCAAAATGAGTGCAATATTATATATCCTGTGCACATTTTCTACGTCAACTAAGAGGTTGCTTCCTCTTTGCTTTTCTCTATCGCATCGACCAAGAGGCATATGCAATTTAGGCTTCTGATCGACTGACTTAGTATTTTTCTAGAACCTCTAAGTCTTTGATCCGCCTACGTTGCAATTGCGTGATGAATGCCATACAATTTCAAGGAAGGCATCAAGAAATTACCAAATTAATGTTTTAGGTGAAAGATAATGTGTATATTTTTATATAGTAATACTAAATGAGAACACAAACCCTTTGATTATCAGAGTTTATGAAGACATTAATTTTAATCCATAATAGTTAACACGAATCCAGAGAAGATAATTGCATCTTCCAAACTTATTCTTACTTGTAAATCTAGGTTCATCTTGAGTACAAGTCCTAGTAAGAACTTTAGAAGTGCATCTAAGCTGAAATGACTACAATATCAAGAAATTTCACGAAAATTCTTGTGCCTTGATAGATAACTTCAGGGAACTTCCTAATCAACTTTTTTTATTTGCCCTCTCAACCAAACTCATATACTATGATCAATTTTCTATATTCTTTGTAGTTAAGTAAGAATATTCGGTTTCATTGAAATGAATGAGACAACGCATCAACACTTTCCCGAAATGTTGCGCAAAAGAAAACACAACGAAAGGGAGTGAGGGATTCGGCAACATATCTCTGTGACGATCTTCCTCTTTGAGTGGTTGCAACCCGATTAGTTGATAGGGCGGTTGTGCAGTTCATCCTTTCAACACAAGACATGGATCTGATTAAGAAACTTCGTACCAACTTGTAATCCCCATTCCAAACCCTCGTTGGACACGGGGATTAAATGTGACTTCCCCTGAACAGCACGCAAACCCATGCACAGAGAGAGAGAGAGAGAGAGAGAGAGAGCTGTGGAAGATAAATATGAAGAGAGAGAGTTGAGGAGAGACAATTGAAGAGCGAAACTTACTTTGAGGTTGGGGGATTCTTGTCGCGAGAGACAGCACTTGCATTGCCTTCTGGTATCACAATTCATGGTGTGCAAGTTCCATCTTTTCCTGCGACAGGATGCCCTACCACTTCTATCTCTCTCTCCCTCCCTCTCCCCAATAATCACAATCTTTTTTGCGCTTGTGGTGGCTCCCAAGTCCCTACCCTCAATTATCACTAGCGTTCTTTCCTAACCCACTTGGAGTGCCAATCCAATGAATCTGATGATTTTTCGCGGTCCCCTCAATTTCTATAGTTATATTAATAATCTTTTGTTGTTTCTGTGCCATGTGAAAGCGAAGGATTTGTGAGACATGAAACACGATGAATTGTGTGTATATAGTGCAAGAAGTTGGCCGAGTGATAAAATGCTTAATTGAGATGCAAAATTAATAAATGACGACATTTCCCATTCAGTTTGAACTAATTAGGGGATCATGCTGGCCACCTACTAGCGGACTTAGGAGATCGAAAGCATAGAGACAATTTACAAGAAGAATTTATCTGTGCCCTTTTGTTTTCCTGTTAATACTGTGTTTGTTCCCGTGAGAAGTGAATATTCCATTTCAGAAAAAGTATTCGATGGAATGATATGGGTGGTCCGTACACATCAGGTCCACCTTTTGGGGGTTTCAGGGAATTCGCACATTCTCTTTAGTGCTACAGATTTTTGCCCCCATCAACAGAGTTTTAGATTCTTGTCTTTCCTTCTCTTTTCGTTTCACTAGGCAAGATTCTGCCTTATCGTGGGAGAGACAAAATAAACTGAAGTGATTTGCATCATTTATCATGCGACCACCGTACCGCGGAGCATAACTTTTAAGGTAGATACATTAATGGTGCAGTTAAAAACTTCCCAAATAAAGTATGTTCAGAACTTACGTTAGGACCATATAAATGCCCTCTCATCTTCCATGTAGATTTATATCAATATTACTATTTTCGATCCCCCTCCACCTAAATTCCAAATTCCTTACGCGTATTGTTGATTAGGATAGAATTCATAGTACACATTAGTAATGGTAATTGATCAATTACATCACATCATCATTATTATGTGGTGTCACCATCATCGTAAAATACTTTTCTCCTGCAAACCCTAAGTCAAACTCAAAACCATGTGCTTTTGGGTCAATGTCATGTGTTCAACCAAGTTGCTCCAACAAAATTTGCGAAATGAGTGCAATATCGTACCATGCAAGCATTTTCCGTCAATTAGCATGAGCTTGCTTCCTCTTTGTTCTTCTCTCACGCATCAACTAAGAGACATTTTCCTTCTAGCCTTCCGATTGACCGGCATAAAAGTATTTTTCCAGAACTTCTAAGTCTTTGACCCACCTATGTTGCAATTTCGCAATGGATGCCATAGGCTTAAAAGGAAGGCTTCAAGAAATTAAAAGGTCAATGTTTCAGGTGGAAGATAGTGTGTTTATGTATATGTAGTGTCACGAAAGAATTATAATTTCTTGGATTTTTACGAGAATTCCGAACTGTTGACGGATAACTTCAGGAATTTCTCAATCTAACTTTTTTTTTATTTATTAGCCCTCTCAACCAATCACATATACCATGATTAAATTTTCTGTACTCTTGTAGGATACCTTGACGGATGCCCTTTTGAGATTTAACAATGCCTGTCGGTCTAACGTTGATGGGCAAAGTACAATGAACTGTCGAAGTACACTTGTTTTTGAGCCTGCTAAAATGGTCTGAGAATCCCACGCTCCTGAACATTGCCTCAAGTATTTCCAATCTCCTCTATTATAGGCTTTTGACATATCAACCTCGACCCCCATGAAAAACCTCCCCCTTTTGTTTCTTCCTCGTAAAATCTATGATTTCCTATGCAAGTATGTAATCGTGTTGGATACTTCTACCCAGAACAAAAGCCGCTTGCGAAGGTGAAATAATACGATCAAGAAACACTTTCAATTTATTCGCTAGCAGCTTAGATATGGGTTTTTAACTCATATTACACAGACTTATGGGCAAAATTGATTTTAAAATGTAACATTGTGAGCTTTTGGGAGGAGTAATATGAACGTGGGATTGAGAAGGTGGGGCATCTTACCTGTGTTAAACAAGTGTTGTACAAAATGTACTACCTGAGCTTTCACCACTTCCTAGCATTTTATATAGAATATGGCATGGAATCCATCTAGGTTTGATGAAGTTTTAGTGATTTATACACGATTTACTTTTCTTGACATGCAAATTACAAGTCCATTAAGAACCAGATGTGACATATAGCCACAAATATCTATGTCACATCCATGCACAGAAAAATATTACTTAACCTTGGTAGATGTAGACCAACATGATCATAGTCATTGAATGTATGGGCCCCGCAGTGAGATCCATACGATCAATGGACGTGATGATCTTAGTTCACATAGATTAAATTTATTTAATGACTTATTGTCCACGCATCAAGTATTTTTCCTAGCAACACCTATTCTCTATCATGATCATTCTCTACTTTTACCTTTGTGTAATTGATTGTAACCCAAAATTAATAAATTGGTTGTTCAAGTCAATCCTTTCAGCACAAGACATGGATCAAATTTAGAAACATCGTACCAACTAGAATGGCCATTCAAACGCTTGTCGACGGTGATTAAGTTTCTAGTCAATCTACCCCAACAAAGACCTTCTAAAGATAAATGTAACTTCCACTGCAATTTACCAAAAAAAGACCGACTAATCGGCTACACTTGCATATCACGCAAACACATGAGGGAGGGAGGGAGGGAGGGAGGGAGGGAGGGAGAGAGAGAGAGAGAGATAGAGAGATAGAGAGAGAGAGAGAGAGAGTTGGGGTCTATAAAAATGAAGAGACAGGGTCAAGGATAGACCCTTTTTTCTTCTTTTTTTTTTTTTTTGGGTCGTAGGGAGAGACCATTGAAGAGCATAGATTACTTCGAGGACTTCGAGGCTAGGGAAGTCTTGTAGCGAGGAGAGACGGCACATGCATGACTTGGAATGTGGCGTCTTTTCTAGGGACAGGATGCCCTACGGCGCCTCTCTCTCTCTCTCTCTCTCTCTCTCTCTCTCTCTCCATAATCACATCCTTAATTGTGCTTGTGATGGCTCCCAAGTCCTACTTGCAATTATCACTACTATTCTTATGAAATTTTGATTCATATAGTGCTACCTTTTCTTTTCTATTCTAACCCACTTGAATGCCAAATCATGAACCATGACTTCTTGCAGTTCCCTCTATGTCTTAGTCAAAAAAATTATTCAATCGATGCTAAATATATTGTCTCAAAGCTAATTTGTCCTAAACTTTTTAATTTTGTTAATTTACTCTTAGACCTTTACATGAAATTTCATTATAGTCTTTCTAGTCAATTTTTGCAAAATATCGCTAACGTGGCGATCCAATCATCATCAACTGTCCTACATGGTATACTTCCTACGAAATTTAATTAAAAAGATTATATTAGAATTTCACGCAAAGGTTTATAACTAAATTAGAAAAATTAAAAAATCTAGAGGTGAATTGATATTCATACAATAGATCTATAATTAATTAGACGATTTCTTCATATATAGACTTATACTTAGTGACCGGTCAACATCATACGGACGATGAAAGAGAATTAATTGATCGATTTGTTTGATTAATATGTCGTTAATTATAATGCCAGTGTCCATTGTGACGCAAAAGAGAGATTAGATGTGATTTCGCAGTACTTTGTAGTGGAACGGCTCTTTCCAGCTAGGCCTATCAACAATCTATAAATAAACCTTTTACAGCTAATGCAGACGCATATTTCATGTACCTAGGAGAATTTATCCACTCATTTGCGGAGCACGTGTCCTCCTATCCACATATTTTTGCACCTCAATGATTATTCTGTACAAACAGCAGCACTTTCGATTGGAAATGGCTGTTTCAGGCCCGCACAGGACCGACGAATGGAAACGCCATCTTACTCTTGGAGAAACATTTTGAAATATTCAAGCGAACGTCACGGGAATGATTCAAGTCGCTGTTGGATATCCCCCAAGAGCGGGGCGTGAGAAACTTGTTTTATTGAGGTTTCAATTTAAATTGTTTGAACTATGTTGTTACTAATTCATACGATCTCTAGATGAACTTTGCATGATTGAATAAGTTAATTATTGCTTTGATGTGTACACACTCAAGCAAGTAAAAAAACAAAAAAAAAAGGGTAATGAAAATTCCCCATTATATTTTGCACTTATTGACTATGTCCGTTGGGTTAGTCATAGAATGGAGGTAAGATAATATGACCATATTTTCTTCCATTTCTAGTTAGAACAACCGTTTATCTAATTTGATAGTTATCAAGATGGACATCACCTACATATAAACTAACTTAAATATAAATCTAGGAGGTGTCCATTGTTGTGCCCATCAAATAGATACTTCCCCCAACCATGGAGGGAGTAAAACACACTGTCCACAATTAATTTCCTTCTATTCAATTGTTATCATGCTAACTATGTTCTCAGTGTAAAACACTAATCCTATACCTATAAATATACAGGACTACATATATTTTTCCCTTCTCATGGAGGTCCAACTATACTTACGAGCAGTAATTTGCAAGTTATGGATATCATTCACATGTACTTTTGGGTCATTGTCGTGTGTTAAATGAAGCTGCTTCTATTAAAATACATGAAAATGAGTGCAATAATCCTATGATGCACACATTTTCTCCGTGAAGGAGAACGAGGTTGCTTCCTCTTTGCTTTTCTCTCTCGCATCGACCAAGAAATATATAAATTCCATTTAGCCTTCTGATTGACTAGTTTAAAGATTTTTTTTCCCAGTAAATTCGAAGTCTGTGAGCCCCCTACGTTGCAATTGCAGATGGCTGCCAAAGAATCGCCAAGAAAGGCATCAAGTAATTCAACATGAGCCCGGCATAAAGCGATGTGGAAGAATTTAAGACCGTGCCTCTACTGTTTTCAGGTTACATGAGGAATCGAAAAATTAAGATAAATGAAAACTCGTCGGATGAGATGTTATTAATGAGTTGCTACGGTTTCAAAGAAGATAAAATGGTAATTTCTGAGGCTTATTCTTGCTTGTAGATCTAGGTTTCATCTTGACTACAAGTCCTAATTAGAACTTAGAAGTGTGGATAGACGGAAACAATTATAGTTTCATGAATTATACGAAAGTTCCCATTTGTTGGTAGGTAACTTCAAGGAACTTCCTAATCAACTTTTTATTATTAGCCCTCCCGACACTTAACATATACCATGATCAATTTTCTCCGCTCAACTTCCTCCGGGTTGGACACAAGCAAAAATATTTGGTTCTGTCGAATTGAATGGGACAACACTCCAACACTTCTATGAAATGCCACACAAAATAAAAGCCGGCGAAAACGAGTGAAGGATTCGACCTTCATCTGCATGCGTGTATCCTTGTAATGTTCACTTAATTAAAAGAAATTATAGCCTAGTAGATATACCAAGTATTCGACAAATTATGGTGAAGTGTTACCGATTACACAATGAAAACTATACAATAAACACGATATACTTTTCTTCATGGGAAAATTCAGATTCCATTAAGAAAGCGTGAGTATAAAACCACAATCTCTACATTATATGCATGCACGGAAATATATTACATAGCTTTATCAATGTAGGTAGACACGATTATACTCATTAAATATGTCAAATTCGCAATGAGACCCATGTGATCAATCGCTATGATGATGTTGGTTTTCCATAAACTAAGTCTATGTAATAACTTATTGTCAATGTATTAGGTTATTTCACTAACAGCCTAATTATTACTGCTCTCTAATATAGAATTTCTCTACTTTTACCTATTTTCGACTGATTATAACCCAATTAATTAATAACATGCCTTTCCAAGTCGATTTCTTTCAACAAAGAAGGGATCCAGTTAAGAAACTTCGTAACCGACTATAGTACCCGTCCAAACCCTTGTTGAACACGGCGAGAAAACTTCCAGCCAATCTTCCCCCAACGAAGTTCGTCGAAAGATCGATGCAACTTCCGCTGTAATACAGGAAAAGACCAACGTATTGGATACACTGGCACACCACGCAAACCCAGCCACAGAAGAGAGAGAGAGAGAAAGAGAGAGAGAGAGCTGTGGGCTATAAATAAGGAGAGAGAAGGTGAAGGAGAGACCATTGACGAGCTAAACTTGCTTTGAGATAGGGGGGAGTCTTGTCGCAAGGAAAGATGGCACATGCATTGCCTTTTGGTATTACAAGTCATGGTGTGCAACTGCCGTCTCTTCCTGCGACAAGATGCCCTCCTCTCTCTCTCTCTCTCTCTCTCTCTCTCTCTCTCTCTCTCTCTCTCTCTCTCTCTCGCCCCCGCCCCCCTCCCCCAAATAATCACATCCTTATTTGTGCTTGTGGTGGCTCGGAGTCCTACTCTCAATTAGCACTTGTGTTCTTCTGAGCATTTGATTCATGGATTTGAATTAGTTCCCTTCTTTTCTAAGTCACTCGAGTACTTATTTAGACAGTGCGATGAATTTTTGCGGTTTCCTCCACATCTATAGTTTTATACTAATCATCTTTTCTCATTTTTTATGTCAGGAAGCGATGAAGGACTAGTGAAACTTGAAACTCAATGAGTCCCATGTTGCATAGTTCAAGAAGTTTATTGCGCAATTGAGATGCAAGATCTAACAAATGACAGCGTGCTTAGTTTAAGCTATTAGAAGCAATGCCAGCTATCATTGGAGGACCTAGAGGTCGAAAGCATAGAAAAATTTTACAAGAAAAATTTAATTGTGCCTTTCTTTTGTCCATTTAATATTATGTTTGTTTTCTTGAGAATTGAATATTATATTTTTAAAAAATATTGTGTTTACTCTCTCTCTCCCTCTCTCTCTCTCTCTCTCTCCTTTTTGCATCATATTAGTGCTGTGTATAAAACTTCAACATGAGAGATGATGATAAAGAGCCTTATCCGATGTGTGTGGAATGGGATGGGGCAATTTGCCTGTAGAATTATAAGATTTTAATAATTCATAATTTTGAAAAAGAGAAATCGAAAAAGGTAGAATTCTAGAGTGCATAAAACTTAGAAGATCAATAACTGTGCTGAACCGTGCTTCTTAAACCTCTCAAATTAGGTTAAAGAACAAGAACTCTCTCTCTCTCTCTCTCTCTCTCTCTCTCTCTAAAGTTTCAGTCAAAAGTAAATGGTTCTATTTGGTTAATAAAATTAACACTAATGGCTAAACCAAGCGAAAGCACGTCCATCAAGCTCGGTGACCATTTCGAGTTTTGACAATTCGTCTCCACATCGAACGCAAACCAAATTAAGATATCATTGCTTTCCCATCATGAAGAATTCCCGGCAATTTATTTAACCTTCGATGGATTTTATTCCTGCATATCTTTTTTTGTTTATTTCACGTCATAATTGACTGGTCAATGAATGCCTGCTAATATCCCCAAAATTATTCATACTTGTAAATCTAGTTTAATATTGAATACAAGTCCTAATTAATACTTTAATACTTTAAGAATTGTACGTGGATTGAAAGAAATATAAAATTCATGGATTTTTACGAAAATGCCCATCAGTTGAAAGGTAACCTCAGGGAACTATCTAACTTTTTTTTTTTTTTTTGCCCTCTCAACTAAGCACATACACTATGATCGAATTTGTGTACTCTTGCGGTATACCTTTTATCTATGTTTGATAAAATGAAGAATATTTGGTCCCATTGAATTGAATGGGACAACATTCCAACATAATGCCACGTAAAGAGAAAAAACAACAAACGAGTCAAGTATCTAGTGGCATAATCGCTACTGTTCTCTGTCATGATCTTTCTTTGCTTTTATCCTCCCTTTTTTTGACCGATTGTAACCCGATTAATTTTTAAGCGGGTTGTGCAAGTCGGTCCTTTCAACACAGACTGGGATCAAATTAAGAAATTTCGTAAGAACTACAATGCCCATTCCCAACCCTTTTGAACACGGTAATTGAATTTCTTGTCAATCTTCTCTAGCAAAGACCCTCTCAAAGATACATGTAACTTCCCCGGTAATTTACATAAAATGCCGACGTATTGGATACACTTGAACATCACGCAAACACATGCACACAGAGAGAGAGAGAGAGAGAGAGACAGACAGACAGACAGAGACAGAGACAGAGACAGAGACAGAGACAAATATGAAAAGAGATAGGGTTGAGGAGAGACCATTTAAGAGCGAAATTTACTTTGAGGTTGGGGGAGTCTTGTTGCAAGGAGAAACGGCACATGCATTGCCTTTTGGCATCACAAGTCATGGTGCGCAAGTGCCATCTTTTCCTGCGACAGGGTGCTCTACCACCTCCCTCCCTCTCTCTCTCTCTCTCTCTCTCTCTCTGTAAAAGAGGTTCAACAGGAGGTGGGCTTTCAGTCAAAAGTAAATGATCCTATTTTGGTTCACTATTCCATCAAGCCAGCGACCATTTCGATTTTTGGCAATTCGTCTTCACATCGAACTCGAACCAAATTAAGATATTTTCACTTTCCCAACATGAAGAATTCTTGGCAAAATTCTTTCACCTTAGATGGATTTTATTTATTCACACTTTCTTTTTCCCACGTCATGATTGACTGATTAACGAAGGCTTGCATGCCTCCTTCGAGGGAGGAAGCATCTTTTGTTTCGTGAATTGATTTGATAGAAACAGTGCATTGATTAATTCCAGATTCGTTGTGTCTTGCTGTCCGTACACATCAAGTCCATCTTTTGGGGGTTAAGAGTGTATTCGTACCTTTCTACGAACTACGGATTGTTCTCTCTCTCTCTCTCTCTCTCTCTCTCTCTCTCTCTCTCTCTCAAAAGGCTTTCGGATTGTTCTCTCTCTCTCTGTTGGTTGACTAAGCAAGGTACCCCTTTCTTGCGGGGTAGACAAACTAAAGCGATCTGCATCATTTATTATGTGACCAGCGGAAATTAGAGAATGCCTTTTAAGGTAGTCAAATTAATAGTGAAGTTAATAACTTGCTCAATAAATTATGTTTTAGAATTACTATCAGTTTTCCTCTCGTCTTCCAATGAGATTATGGCTTTAGTATGATTAAATGCACCGCATATACTAACGGTAGTAATTAGTAAGTTATACAATGTCATTACAGTCATGTGTATAACCGTTAGTTAATCAAAGTCAAAATGATGTGCTTCCAGTCATTATTGTGTGTTAAACTAAGCTACTTCTACAAAATTCGTGAAACGAGTGCTATGAAGAGTACCAAAAAAGTCCTAAATTTATTATATTGATACAAATTTGGTCATAAACTTTTAATTTGATCAATCTAATTTTTTTTTCTTTACATTGGTATCAATTTAATCCATCCAACCAATTTAGGCTGAAAATTGCTAATATTAATGCTGGTCACCCTACGTGACAGGACTTTCACGACATAGGCGAGGGCAACCCTTATTGGATCTAGCAAGAGCACAACCCTCACGACCCGGGTAAGGGTGGTCCCTCCTTGAATCTGAGGTCGACGAGGGTTGCCCTCATTGAGTCTGGTGAGGGCTTGACCATCGCAGCCTCTAGATCTTGCAATAGTCGTCCTCGCGGCCTTCAGTGAGGGCTTGACCCTCATCGCTCCCACCAAGTCTTGTGAGGCTAGGGCTCGGTGAGGGCAGCCCTTGTGCCCAAGCGACGAGGGTTAAGCCCTTGCTAGACTCGGCGAGAGCGACCCTTGCCTAGGTGGCAAGGGCTACTCTCGCCTTGGCCGTAAGGGTCGTGCCCTCGTTGACCCTCCCCTAAGGCCAATTACCGACCATGACTAATTAGGAAAAAAAAAGAGGAAAAATAAGAAAAAAAGGAAAAATGTAAAAATATTTTTCAAATTGAAAAGAATTATTAAAAATTATTTAAAAATATCAACGTTAGCTCGGTCATGCCACATAGGATAGCTGAGGTCCACATTAGCAATTTTCAGCCTAAATTGGCTGAATGAACTTAATTTGTGCCAATGTAAAAATGTTTATGATTAAATTAGTTCAATTGAAAAGTTTAGGATTAAATTGATACAAATGTAATAAGTTTAGTCTTTACCAAAAAAAATATAATAAGTTTAGTATTTTTTCTGGTTCCTTTCTCGGCGAGTGCTATATGATACCATTCATACATTTTCTCAGTGAATTAGCACAAGGTCACTTCCTCTTTGCTTTTCTCTCACGCATCGACTAAGAAACATTTATTTCCTTTAGCCTTCCGATTGACTGGTGTAAAGTATTTTTTTCTCAACTTCTAAGTCATTGATCCCCCTACATTGCAATTGCGTGATGGATGCCATGGAATTGCAAGGAAGGCATCAAGAAATTTCCAAGTTAATGTTTTAGGTGGAGATAGTGTGTATTTTTTTATAAATGTGATCATGAACCCTTTGATTGATAGAGTTAATGAAAGCATTAATTTCAATCCATAACACGAATCCAGAGAAGATAATTACTAATATGCCAAACTTGTTCTACTTGTAAATCTAGGCTGATTTTGAATACAAGTCCTAATTAGTACTTTAAGAATTATAAGTAAAACGAAAGAATTATAAAATCCATGGATTTTTACGAAAATTCCCATAAGTTGACAGGTAACTTCGGGGAACTTTCATATCTAACTTTTTTATTAGCCCTCTCAACCAATCACATATACCACGATTTTTTTTTTTTTTTGGTCGGTACATATACCACAATTGAATTGCTGTACTCTTACGGTATGCCTTTGTCTATGTTGAAAAATATTTGGTCACATCAAATTGAATTGGATAGCACTTCAACATTCCTTGGGAATGCCACGTTAAAATGGAAAAAAAATAAAAAATAAAAACGAAATCGAAAACGAGTGAAGGATTCGACGGCATAATCACTTTCTTCTCTGTCATGATCTTTCTCTACTTTTATTCTCTCTCTTTTTTGACCGACTGCAACCCAATTAATTGCCGCGCGGGTTGAGCGGGTTTTGCAAGTCGAACCTTTCAACACAGACGGGGATCGAATTAAGAAACTTCGTGAGAACTATAATGCCCATTCCAGACTTTTGTTGAACACGGTGATTGAATTTCTAGTCAATCTTCTCTAGAAAAGACCTTCTAAAAGATTCACTAACTTACCCAGTAAGCCACCTTAAACGCCAACGTATTTGATACACTTGCGCATCACGCAAGCACATAAACAGAGAGAGAGAGAGAGAGAGAGAGAGAGAGAGTTTTGAGGTCTATAAATGTGAAGCAAGAGGGTTAAGGAGAGGTCATTGAAAGCGAAACTTACTTTGAGGTTGGGGAGTCTTGTCGCAAGGAGAGACGGCACTCGCATTGCCTTTGGTATTCGATTGATTGTTTTCAAGTCATGGTGTGGGAGGGCCGTCTTTGCTTGCGACCAGATGCCCTACTACCTCTCCCTCTCTCTCTCTCTCCATAATCACATCCTTATTTTGTGCTGGTGGTGGCTCCTCTAAGCCCTACTCTCGGTTATCTCTAGCTTTCCTATCAACATTTGATTCGTATAATCCCATTAGATCCTTTCTTTCCTAACCCACTTGAATACCAATTTAATAAGTGTGATTACTTTTTCATGGTTCCCGGTATGTCTATATTCGAATCCTAATTGTCTTTCCTTGTTTCTTATGCCAGGGGGTGATGAAGGACTTGGGAGACTTGAAACTTGGCGAATCTCCTGCACATTGCCCAAAGAGTTAGTTGAATGGTTGAACGCTTATTGGAATACAAGACCAGCAAATGACGACGTCTTCGCTCAATTTGAGCTATTAGTCATGCCAGCTAGCCGTCGGCGAAGGACAAAAGCATAGAGACATTTTACAAGAAGAATGTATTGTGCCCTTTTTTTCCTTGCTTTTAATACTATGTTTATCACTGGAGAAGTGAATATTTCATTTTTAAAAAAAAAAAATCTATCTGAATCTTTATTTATGCCAATTGATACTTCTAGTGTTAATATTGCTTTGTTCTAGCTAATTACATTTACCAAATTCTCATTGACGGTGAAGTTGGGGGTATTCCAAGATGGAAATATCAGGAGCCAAATTCCATACAAATCAAACTTATAAGGGCAGCATGAAATTAGGTGTAAATGCAGGGGTGATCTCCGATATTCTCTCTTAAATATATAGAAAATACATCGTATAATAGTCAATTACCGCATTTCAAGTTGCTCGAAAAGATGAAGCTCTGGAAATGAAGTCAAGTTCAACGAACATACCATTTGGTAAATGAAGACATCCGTGCGCAATGGATGGGAGAAAGTGAGATGAAGGTGATGCTCACAAACGAATTAGAATATCGATAGTTCATATATAATAAAAAGCAAGTAAGAGTAATAAACGAATCTACGTGATTCAACAGTTCATCTATGTCCACAAGCCGAGGACTCATTTCATTATCTAGTCAAAGAAGAATTACATGCGAGAATCGGGTAGAAGTTCTCGCTACATAAATAAGAAGACGCAGAATTATTTCTTAAAGTACTTTCCGAAACAAGAAAACCCTAGGCAATCTCACCAAGAAAAAAAATTCTCTCTCTCTCTCTCTCTCTCTCTCTCTCTCTCTCTCTCTCTATCTCTCAAAGAGGTTCAACAGTAGGTGGGCTTTCTGTCAAAAGTAAGTAGTTCTATTTTGGTTAACAATTCCCACTAATGGCCCAACCATAGGAAAGCACGTCCATCGAGCACGGCGACCGCTTCGATTTTGGCGATTCGTCACCGCATCGAACTCGAACCAAATTAAAATATTATTACTTTCACATCATAAAGATTTCTAGGCGATTTCTTGAACCTTAGACTGGATTTTTTGTGCACGCAATTTCTTTTTCCCACGTCATAAGGACTGATCGAGAAAGCTTGCATGCCTCCTTCGGGGAAGCATCCTTTGTTTCGTGAATTGATTTGAATTTCTAGAAACAACGAATTGATTTATTCCAGAGTCGTAGTTTTTTAATGGCCCGTACCCATCAAGTCCATCTCTATTAACGGGTTTTCGGATTGCCGCCCCCCCCCCCCCTCCCCCTCTTTCCTTCCTTTTTCTCTTCCCTCTCTCCGTTGTTTGACTAAGCAAGGTTCTCCCTTCTTGCGGGGGAGACAAACTAAAGCGATCTACATCATTTATTATGTGACCACCGGAAATTACAGAATGTCTTTTAAGGAAGTTAAATTAATGGTGAAGTTAATAACTTGCTACCCAGAATAAGTATGTACTAGAATTACTATCAAAGTTCCTCTCCTCGTCTATTAGATTATGGCTGCATCGTTGCGTAACGTCGAGTATGATTATATTCATGTCATATTTCCTGACAGTGGTAATTGATTAGTTTCATGGCTTATGATGGTCATGGTGTAACTGTCATCATAAAATATTTTTCCTCTCCAAACCGTAAGTTAAACTCAAAATTATGTGATTTTGGGTCACTTTCGTGTGTTTAACTAAGCTACTTCTACAAAATTCTGGAAACGGGTCCTACCATACCATTCAAACATTTTCTCGGTGAATTAGCGTGAGGTCGCTTCCTCTGGCGCATAGACTAAGAAACGTGTATTCCATCTAGCCTTCCGATTGACTGGTTCATATTGCTCAAGCCTTCTTTTTCTCCCCTACAAGCTGACCAGATAGCGTCAATGAAGTTGAGAAGACCAGATAAAGTCACCTTGCCACTTGTTTGCTCTTCCTTGACCAGCTTCTTTGCCGGATTTGCGTTTTCTTCATCATCTTCGTCATCGTCATCCTCCGTCTTTTTCTTTCTCTGGCCTGTCGGATCAAACGAGCAATCAATGTCCTCGATCATGATTATAGACTTACTCGAAGTTTCGATTAATAGCTTCTTCAGCATGGTGTTGTCTTTCACCGCAGTCAGCTCGAGATCATACACATCGTAGTTCAAGAAATTAGCCATGGCAGCAATCATGGTGGACTTGCCGGTTCCGGGCGGGCCATAGAGCAGATACCCGCGCTTCCAGGGCTTCCCTATCTTGGCGTAGTACTCTTTCCCTTCTCTGAACTTTTTGAGATCATTTATGATCTCCCGCTTCTTGTTCGGGTCCATGGCCAAGGTCTCGATATTGGCAGGGTGCTCAAAAGGTGCGTAGCTCCAGCCCTTGCTCGGATTATTTGTGTAGAGCTTTTGCACCCGGTTTCCATGTGCAATCGCCTTTCCTTCCGTCAAGACGTGCTTGATATAAGACTCCGTGATCAATTCTTGGTGTCGCCGGTAATACCTCCGGTCCTCGGTCATGGGATGGAGCGAAAGGGACGTGCTCCTGGGGACCCTCTTTCTCATGCCCACCAGACCTTTACCTCCTCGAACATCTCGGAGACCTCCTCGTTGTCGCCCATGCTCAGAATCGGAGATTGGCTATGTTTGACGGTCTCCGCCTTGAGCCTCCTCGACCGCGAAGTGGCGTGTTCCTTGAGGTAGCTCTGGATGGCCATGTAGGTCTCGCTGCGCACAAGCCGTTCCCCCTCGAACTCAGAGAACACGATGAGGAGGTACGGATAGAACAAGTTCATCAACTTGTTAACGCCTCGGTCCAGGAGGGCGCGGATCTGGGGAGGGACGTATTGCTGCCACCGGGGAAACATGACGCAGATGAACGCCAGACCGCCTATCGCGGATCCGAAGCTTGCGAACATCTCTCGAGGAACAAACATGTCTAATTTCTCTATGAATTTCGAAAAGGGATAGTACTAGCACAGCAACTCCTGGTATTGCTTCTTATGCATCAGTTTTCTTGGGCATCAAGAACAAATTCCAAGTAATTTGTATTAAACTTATGTCCGATTGAAGCAAGTTGCAAATAAAAAATGAAGGCGACCCAAAATTCTCTTGTCGTCTTACAGCTGTTGATGTGTCACTGAGCACGGCCGTGGATTCTTCATCGGTCGTTCTACCGAGTAGGGCCGTAAGTCTGGGCCAGACAGCGACTCGGGAGTGTCGGCATTGTGTGAACTAGATGAAATTTCCTTCCTATTTTGACCTGTCGCCAGATGAATAATTCCATCCAAAGTGCTCAACAGACATCATCGTATGCATCATCGATAAGGACTTTGCATCTTCTCAAGACGTCATCTCCTTGATGTCATTTCATGAAAGAAGTGAATGAAGAAAAGTGTGGTGGAATGCTCCAATTTTTCAAGCCGGCCTTCGCTAGCTTGCGTGCCCTTCTTTTGCACCAGAAAATTCGAAGACGCAACCTCGGAAAGAAAAGGGAATGGCGACTTGCGAGCCTGCACTTATTTTCTTTTCGTTATCCGAGAAAAAAAACTGGAGGGCGCAATCTTTGCAAAAGGCGATGGACTTTATTGCATGAAGCATCGATTAGCTCTTATTCTTCTTTGACTTTTATTAGTTTGGGGATTTTTCTAGATTTTATTTTTCAACCGCCTTACCCCTGGGACCTAAATCTCATTCAGGTAGATTTTTAACGTGTGTTTAATTGATTTCCATAAGATAGAGTAGCATGTTGGATGTGAAGATGACGAAATTAGACTTGAAAATTTGCTTAATTATACCCATTCCCCAACTATTCCTATAAATAAGGAAATTGGTATCCATTCCAAGCATTCATTAAAATATATATATATATATATATATATATATATATATATATATATATATATATATATATATATATATGTATATATTGAACTTACTAAAATTGTCAATGAAAAATAAGGGACGCCATGAAAATTTCAACTTAGTAAGTTTTAAAACTTGAAAAAACGTGCAAAATGTATTTCGGAACTTATTAGTCACCTTCTATAATCAATACGACCGTACCACCTAATCGTTAAAGAGAAAACAGAAATGATCATTTTGATAGTGCTAGTACGAGCACCTAGAGGGGGGTGAATACGTGTACAAACAACTTTTCGAAAATATAGTATAAAACTTTACTTTTAACCTGAGTTTGGTTAACAATAAACTCTGTAGAGAAAATCAGACTCTAACAATTAAATAGAGTTACGAGCAAAATAAAAGAATTCAAAGAAGAAAATAAGAACACGAGGTTTATAGTGGTTTAGCTTAATACAAGCCTACGTCTATTCTCCCGCACTGACAGTCCACTGACTGGATTTCACTATGAATCAAAAGAGTCATTACAGTATCACGTCCTTGATTCCACAGTGTAGAGACTCTGCTACACTTCCTTAAGGCCTCACAAATGTCTAAACTCTCTTTTGAGTACAAATTTTCGCTCAACAATTGAATCAGCAAAGAACAAGGAGCTTCAGACTTTGGAATTTATATATCGCGCACACACTCGAATAACTAGAGCATCTTCCTTAGATATTCCTACATGCCTTCATATTCGTTAGCACCTTCCAAAGGAGTTCTTCCAATCTATCTGTTGAACGGAATCAATTAAGGAAATCTCGAGTTACTTAAGGAATGTGATGATAGCCCACCAATCCTGCTCGCCCATACAATCAGGATCTAGGTTTCCATAAGTAGAACCTTCCAAGTATACTTCGCCAATCAACAGATCCAATTTACTCGTATTGATTTCAAAACGAATAAAAGATCTTGAGATGCTATCTCCAGCCGTGAGAACTTCTTTAGTCGCTCGAATCAAATCCTTAAAGAAATACTCGATTCTTGATAAGTCTTCTTCGTCGGTCTAGAAACTATCAATGAGGGCAGATTTTAAATCTTGAGTCCGCGGTCTGGCTGACGGAAGAGTCTACAAATCTTCAAACTAGACTGATGGAAACGTTTTATCAGCTTCAAAACAAATAAAGAAGTTTTTTCCAACAATCTCCCCATTTTTTATGGTGACAAAACTTTCCTGCAGATCTAGATACTTTTAACCTGCAAGACAATACTCAAGCAAAAAAGGATATCTCATAAAAGATAAATGAGTTAGGATAAAGATAGTATCGAATCTGCATCCACAGGAAATAAGTTAGTCATGTGAAAAACAATTATCTTTGTCATGAATACCAACAATGCTTAAGATACTGCAAGCATTTAAACGATCAAAACACAATCCAAAAAACACAATCCAAACCATCCAAACCAGTCACAACCAGACAAAAATCAAAGTCAAATCAAAAAATCAAATCAAATATGCACCAACTTCTCCCCCTTTTTGTCAGCATTAAAAAGGTAGAGACGAAAAAGAGAAGTGGATTAAGATAGTTTTAGAACGCGAACAAGCTAGAAATCTTCCATCGACTTGACAATCTCCTCCAACTTTCTCTGATCCTCCTTCAGTTGCGCTATTTCCTCACCCTTGGCAGTTACTTGAACTTGAAGATTAAGGGCCTGAACTTGATTGTGCAAAGAAACTGAAGAGGCTTGATTAGCATTCTGCATATTCTGAAATTCGCATCCTAAGGCATAAATCTAACCTTGCATCTCCATAAGAACATCAAGCAATCTTCTAAAATTTGTTGAGTTGTCAGTTTGAGTGCTTGCTTCAGCATGATCAGTTTGTGGAGTATTGGCAGATGATGGCATTTCAGCATGAGCATTCAGACTCGGAGATGAAATCTCATGACCTTCCTTAGGAAATTGAGAGGCATATACATCGTATGGATTGCCAAGAGAACGACTGGCATCATCACTAGTAAAAGTAAGTGAAGGAGTACCTCTTTTCTCAGTAGCTCCCCCTGTTTCAGTGCCTTTAGGTGGAGAGAAGTACTCTTCATGCTCAGTTTCTTCTTTAGTGACAGGATGACCTTGTTCTCCTCTTTGCTCTTCTTCTGCAATTCTTTCTTCCTCTGCTTCTTTCACCATCAATTCCCTCTCTTCACTCCTATGCTCTGTTTCCTCTTGGTCCTCTCTATCCTCTGTCTCTAGAACAAAACGCTATAAGTTCCTTAAAGCAAGAGCGGAAATTGTAACATCATCCTCATCTTCTTCTTCCTGCAAGATGAGTGCTCTTCTTCTTTTAGATGGAGCTGTCATGGGCTCCTTGCCTTTCCGTTTTGCAGCCACAGAGTCTTGACAAGTCTTGACAGGATTCCTCTCCTTAAATCTCTTTAAAGCCTTGTTTAGCTCATTCAGATGCATCTTTGAAACCATCTTCAATCCCACCACCATTTGATCACAGGTTCGAACACACAAAATTTTGGGAAGCTGAATGTTGAAGTGTCTGAATAGCTAAGTAACAAGTGCTGAATAAAGAAGTTGACCATTGTCCTTTACCATTGATCTATACATATGAAACATGATAGTGTGTGGCAAAGAGAACTTTTTACCAGCATTGATAGCATACGTCAGTTTCGCTTCTAAATTGGAAACGTCAGTCTTTGATGTGGATTTGGGTCTAAAACAATTAATCACAATCTTGTGAAGCAAGACATTTGAAGCACTCATCCTTAAATATGAAATTCGGCATTCTGCCATTCCATCTCGAACAAGCTCCACAGTCGCACGACTAATAGACACATTAATTGATTGCAACATCTCTCTCTCTCTCTCTCTCTCTCTCTCTCTCTACTCTAATCACAGTAGCCAGAGTGTCCATATCAACCACATAATCCTGGTCTCTAACACTGAAAGAAAATCTATTCACATCCAAAAAGTTTAGATTGGAATAGAAATATGCAGTAAGTTCTGGATGGGTTACAATAGTTTCAGAGTAAAATCGTTCAAGTTGAAGTGAAGTAAATTTCTCCTGCAACTTCATGTTCAGAGAATCGAGAAAATCAAAATCCACACTCCTTGGGTTCATCACCCCTTACTTCAGCAACTTAGAGTAAGTTCGCTTATGTTCCTCAGAATGAAACAGATCTGTTATTTTTCCTTGAATCTTCGCAGCAACACCCATTCTAGACTTAAAATGAGTAAACATCTTTTCATCATCTTTTCCATCAGGTTGACTAAATCTTGCAACACGTGGATCACTTGGGAAATTCGCAAAAGCCTTTTCTGCCGAGCCAGCAGGAGCAATCCCCAAACGTTCCATTGTTTGTAAAAAATGGGTTTCATTTTGGTACCCCTTCTCTTTCAAAAATTCATCAATAAAAGTCATTAGAGAACCTCCATCCTTTAAGGCAGCGTAGAGTTTGAAGTTAAAAGCAGGTTTTTGAGTTCTTACAAGTTCGGCATCCTCAATAATTTCTTCCTCCACTTGATGTTGCTGAACATTCTGTGGTCTAGCCTAAGGAGAATGGTGCGGTTGAGAATGTTATGGACTCTGCTATTGCCTTGGAGATTCTTCTTCCTCAATAAGGTCAAAGTGCGTAGGACCCTCACACATATGCTGTGGTCCCCTGTTTGCAATCCTTGAAGACTTTCTTTAGAAAGACATTCTCACAGTCTTTGAGAGTTTCCGAACTCGATTCGCGAGAAAGATGAGAACTTTAAGGACTAAACTAGAGAGAAAAAGTAAGAAAATAATGCTATGTGCTTCTAGGGTTTGTGAGTAAAAAAGAAAAAGAAAAACAGTATATAAAGTAATCGAAACAGGGTATACAGATCGTCATAAATGGAAAAATAAAAAATGCATTTTAAAAAATAATTGCCTTTTTGAAAATAGATAACTGTAAAAAAGATAACTTCTTTTTTTAAAAGGAATGATTGCTATAATTACAAAAACTTGGGAAGATAACATCAATCAATTGTAGATTAATAGACAATTGTATATTTTCGAGTTTTTATCCGAAAGATAAATTTCTAAAACTGAAATAACTTACAGATCGTGATCATTGATCTTCTAAGTCTGAGCATCTTGAGACTTTTATTCCCGAGTCTGAGTTTCTTCAGACTTTAAGATATTAAGTCTAGATTGAATATACTCAAATTGACTTTTCTCCAGTGGCTTTGTAAAAATGTCCGCCAGCTGATTCTTTGAGTCAATGAATTGAATCAAGACTTCTCCATTTTAAACATGGTCTCTAATAAAGTGATGTTGAATCTCTATATGGTTTGCTCTTGAATGAAGAATTAGATTCTTGGTGAAATTAATCGCGCTTGCGTTGTCACATTTAATCTCAGTACATGAGTCTTCAATTCCAAAGTCTCTTTGTTGTTGTTTTATCCATAAGATTTGAGAACAGCAACTTCTAAGAGCCACATACTTTGCTTCTGCTGTTGAGAGAGCTACAATACTTTGCTTCCTTGAGAACCAAGATACTGTCCTATTTACAAGCAATTGACAAGTGCCCAAAGTGCTATTTCTATCAATTCTGCATCTTGCTAGATCTGCGTCTGAGTATCCAAGAAGAGTAAAGTCTCCTTCTTTAGGATACCATAGACCTAACTTAGATGTTGTTGCAACGTATTTGATGATGCGTTTCGCAACACTTAGATGAGATTCTTTGGGATTTGATTGAAATCTGGCACAAATGCAAATATTAAACAAAATATCAGGCCTAGAGGCAATAAGATAAAGAAGTGAACCAATGATGCTCATGTATAACTTATGGTCAACTTCCTTTCCTCTTTCATCTTTGTCCAGCTTCGAAGAACTTGACATTGGTATATCGGTCTTTTTGCAATTCTCCAAACCGAACTTTTTAACAAGTTCTTTAGCATTTTTTTTTTTTTGTGAATAAAAATTCATTCCTTCAATTGTTTTACTTGTAGTCCGAGAAAGAATGATAGTTCACCCATCATGCTCATCGCAAATTCATCCTGCATAGACTTAGAGAATTTCTTGCACAAATTTTCGTTAGGTTATCCAAAAATAATATTATCAACATAGATTTGAACAAGTAGAAAGTTTTTACTTTCTCTTTTAATAAACAGAGTAGTATCTACTTTACCTTTAACAAAGTCATTTTGGATTAAAACTTACTTAACCTGTCGTACCAAGCTCAAGGCGCTTGCTTTAAACCATATAGCATCTTTTTCAGTTTGAATACAAAGTCTGATTTCCTTGGGTCTTCAAAATTAGGAGATTGTTCTGCATAGACTTTCTCTTGGATAAATCTATTAAGGAATGCACTTTTGACGTTCATTTGGAATAATCTGAAATTCTTATAACAAGCAAAAGCAAGTAATAATCTAATTGCTTTTAACCTTGCTATTGGTGCGTAAGTCTTATCATAGTATATTCCTTCTTCTTACGTATATCCTTTGGCCACAAGTCTTACTTTGTTCCTTATAACTTTTCCTTTCTTGTCCATCTTGTTCCTAAAAACCCATTTAACTCCAATAACAGATTTACCTTTTGGTTTAGGAGTTAATTATCAAACATCGTTAACACTGAAATACCTGAGTTCTTCTTACATAGCTTCAATCCAGCTTCTGTCAGTTAAAACTTCTTCTATACTTTTGTGTTCTATTTCAGAAATAAGAGCCACAGCACTAGACTCTTCATGCCTTTTGGACCTTATACGAATCCCTTCATCAATGTCACCAATAATGAGTTCTTTGGGATGACTAGACTTGTGCTTCCAGTTGCTAGTTGGTCTGACAGTCTGCTAATCTTTTTCTTCATTTGATTCTTCAAAATTCGTTCGTTGTTGACCTTCTGTAGTCTGAGCTGCTTCAGGGGAATTAGACTTTGTAGAGTCTGGAGCAGGTTCAAATTCTTCAGATTGAGTCTGGATCGATTGATTTTGTATAAGGTCTTGAAATTTGACATTCATCGATTCTTCCACAGATTGGCCTTTTTGTTGTATACTTTGTAAGTTTTGCTGGTAGTTGAATATCCAAGGAAGATTCATTCATCTGATTTTTCTTCAAACTTACCAATTCGATCATTTGCATTTTTCAATATAAAACATTTGCAACCAAACACATGAAAATATGAAACAGTTGGCTTCTTTCCTTTGAACAACTCATAGAAAGTTTTCTCCAGAGTCGACCTTAAGAAAACTCTGTTAATGATATAATATGTTGTAGAAACTACTTAAGCCAAAAAACGAGAAGAAATATTGCTTTCAATTAAAAGTGTTCTAGTCATTTCTTGCAACGATCTATTCTTCCTTTCCACAACTCTATTTTGTTCTGGAATGTATGGGGAGGAGAACATATGTTGAAAACTAGATTCATCATAGAATTTAGCAAAGTTTTGATTTTCAAACTCACCTCAATAATCTGTCTGTATACTTGAAATAACATACCATTTCTCATTATGTACTTTCTTGGCAAACTTTAAAAAAGAAGATAAGGTTTCAGACTTACTTGCAAGAAAGTATACCTAAGTAAATCGTGAATAATCATCCACTATTACTAGGCAATATTTCTTTCCACCAATGCTTTGAGTTCTAGTTGGTCAAAAGAGATCCATATGCAGGAGCTACAGTACACGATTAGTGGAAACTTGATTTATTAGTTTGAAAAAACTTCCAACATGTTTTCCCAACACACATGGTGTGCATAATTCAGATTTTTGGTATGTCAGGCTGGGTAGCTCACGAACAAGCTTCTTTGAAGAGATCTTGGCAATTTGCTTCATATTGATATGGCCAAGTTTTCGATGCCAGAGATTAGCTTCCTCTTGAATTGAAATTAGGCATTGAGATTTTTCTAGTTTAATGTCCAAGAGATAGATGTTCCCATGTCTTCGCCTAGTGAAAGTCTGAGAAAAGTCTTTACTGGTTCCTGAACATATTCCTTCTTGAAAATTGATTTTGAACCCTGTATCACACAGTTGATTGATACTCAGCAAGTTGTAATTGAGTCTTTCTACTAAGGAGACGTTGATTGTGAGACTTCCAATCTTTACTATTCCGCATCCAACAATTCTTCATTTGCTATTTCCACCAAATGAAACTTTTCCACCATTAACTTGCATAAGCTTTAAGAAATAGTTTGAATTTCATGTCATATGTCTTGAGCATCTACTATCCAAGTACCATTTGATATTTTTCTTGATAGTGACCTGCATTTAAAAAAGAAACTTAAGCTTTCTTTGATACCCATATTTTCTTTGGTCCAATGGAGTTAATGCAATATACAATATTTGCCCAATCATTCTTAACAGGTTTCCAAACCATGGGACATTCTTTCTCAAAGTGTTATGAGCTGTTGCACTTAGAACATTTAAGAGCACTATGGCCAATAAGTTTTACAAAGACTTTTTGAAAATAATTTCTATAGAAGGCTTTTGCGAATCTTTATTTGATTCTTTCTTTTATTTTTGGAAAATCAATTAGAAGAATTGTTTCAGAATCATTCCCAAGCCTGATTTGTTAAAGTAAGGTCTTTATGCTAAAAGAATCTTTTCCAATTTCTTATATCCTATAGAAAACCTTTTTGAAATACTTGAAATATCATTTTTCAAAAATGTATTTTCTTTTGAAAGAGAGTCTGCATTTTCTTTCAAAGCAATAAAACTTTTATCTAGATTTTCGAACTTTTCTTTCCAAACAATCTCCTGTTGCTTCAGTGTAGAATTTTCCCATTTTAGCTTGGAAATTCTCTTTAGATAGGTTTTGAGACTAAGACACGGTTCATCAATATATTTAGAGACTTTAGTATGAATTTTTAAATTACTTACCTCGATTTCACTATCTCGAGTCCGAGTCGATACCTCGAGTTTGAATCTGATTCTGATTTTGCCATTAAACAAATATAAGCATAATCATCATCACTCTCTTCACATTCGGTATCACTCCAAGTCTTTGCTTTGAGTGCCTTTCTATATTTCTCATCTTTTCCTTTCTTTTTCTTCGGCAAGGGACAGTTGGGTTTGATGTGTCCATTTTTCTTGCATTCAAAACAAATCACATATTTATTGGATTCATCGTCCTCGGTTGATTTATTTTGAAACTTTTGAGAGATTTGTTTCTTCCAATTGAATCTTCTTCCATTTTTGTTCAGTTTTCTGAACCTTCTTATCATGAAAGCAAGCTCTTCATCGTCCATATCGTCTTCGGAATTTGTAATATCAGAATCATCATTAGATTTTAAAGCAATAGATTTTTTACCTTTGGGATCTTCATCTTTATTGATTTGCTCTATTTCATAAGACTGAAGAGTGCCAACCAATTCGTCAATGGAGAGTGGCATGATCATTTGTGTCTCCCTTATTGATGTTTTTACGTGATTCCAATCTTTGGAAAGTCCACGCAACAATTTGTTAACCTTCATGGGTCCTGAGATTGATTGACCTTGATACTCAAGACTATTCACGATTTCTGTAGAACGACTAAACATATCAGTGATAGATTTTCCTGGCTTCATCTTGAAGGCTTCATATTGACCGAGCAGAATATTGATTCTGGTTTCTTTCACTCGATCAGTCCCTTCATACGTAATGTGCAGCCTATCCCAGGCTTCTTTAGTTGTTTCACAAGAAGATATTATGTTATATTCAGTTAGAGATAATGCACAATATAAGAAGTAAATTGCTTTTGCATCAAGAGCTTGTCTCTTGGTTATCTCTTCTTGAGTCATCTTGCTAGCCTCTGCAACTTCTTTTCCCTTTTCTGAGACTGTTGTAACTTTAGGAATGATTCCTTTGTCTACCACATCCCATTCCAAAGGATCTTTCGATCTTAGGAATACCTTCATCTTGTTTTTCCATATGTTGTATTCATTTCCATCAAAATAAGGCAGTCTGGTGTTGTATTGCCCTTTAACCAAATTTGGAGCCAACATACTAGCCATGGATCTTTAATTCTGAAGTAAAAATACTTCAATTTAAATGAGTACACAGGCTCTGATACCAATTGATAGTGCTAGTACGAGCACTTAGAAGGGAGTGAATAGGTGCACAAACAACTTTTCAAAAATATAGTATAAAACTTTACTTTTAACCTGAATTTGGTTGACAATAGACTTTGTAGAGAAAATCAAATTCTAATAATTAAATAGAGTTACGAGCAAAATAAAAGAATTCAGAGAAGATAATAAGAACATAAGGTTTATAATGGTTCGGCTTAATTCAAGCCTATGTCCACTCTCCCGCATTGACAGCCCACCGGCTGGATTTCACTATGAATCAAAAGAGTCGTTATAGTATCACGTTCTTGATTCCACAGTGTAGAGACTCTGCTACACTTCCTTAAGGCCTCATAAATGTCTAAACTCACTTTTGAGTACAAATTTTCGCTTAACAATTGAATCAGCAAAGAATAAGGAGCTTTAGACTTTGGAATTTATCTATCGCGCACACACTCGAATAACTATAACATCTTCCTTATATACTCCTCCATGCCTTTATATCTGTTAGCACCTTCCAAATGAGTTCTTCCAATTTACCCGTTGGACGAAATCAATTAGGGAGATCTCGAGTTACTTAAGGAATGTGATGATAGCCCACCAATCATGCTCGCCCATACAATCAGGATCTAGGTTTCCATAAGTAGAACCTTCCAAGTATACTTCGCCAATCAACATATCCAATTTACTCGTATTGATTTCAAAACGAATAAAAGATCTTGAGATGCTATCTCCAGCTGTGAGAACTTCTTTAGCCGCTTGAATCAAATCCTTAAAGAAATACTCGATTCTTGATAAGTCTTCTTTATCGGTCTAGAAACTGTCAATGATGGCAGACTTTAAATCTTGAGTCTGGGGGTCTAGCTGACGGAAGAGTCTGCAAATCTTCAGACTAGACTGATGGAAACGTTTTGTCTGTTTCAAAACAAATAAGGAAGTTTTCTCCAACACATTTAGGTATCATGAAGCTGGAATAGGCTGTGCTACCTACTCGAGCAAGAAGCAAAAATCGTGAAGCACACTGAGTTCGCATGAAGAAGCATTTAGTGCACCGGATTTTCATGATGGATAGATTTGAGCGAGTATTTAGTGCACCCAACAGTAGCACTCCTTATCACCTATCTAGCCATTATAAATTTTTTGGCGCCTTCCACTCCTCTTCTCCTCCTCCTCCTCTAAGGCGCACTCTCTCTCCCTCTTCCGCACAGTCTCTGTTCCGTACACCTTCCCTCTGCATCTTTGTCCTCACTTCTCCTCCTCCTTTGGCATCCACCGTCGTAAAGGAGCCACTCACCTTTAGCAGGGAGAGCGTCAGTCACGAGGCAGCGAATCTAGCGCCATAGCTCGCCGCCACTCTCGCTCTCTCTCTCTCTCTCTCTCTCTCTCTCTCTCTCTCTCTTTTACGGCGTTTTCTCTCTCTCCCTCTGTCTTTGACGTCAATGTGACTTGTGGCTATTTCCTGCCGAGTCCTGAGAGTGGGTGGCACGTCCGACTGCAGCAAAGACTGATCCCGAGTTTTGTTTGAAGGTAACCTGCGTTGCATTGACACATAACGATGATGATGATGATGATATGTTTTATTGTATGCTTAGCAATTCGTTTTCGTCTTTGTTCTTGTCAGTGAATGTCTGATTCTGTTTGTGGTCCTGGTGTGGACCACCGTTCTGGTCTCTTTTGGTGTCTACGACAACTTTTAGTACAGACATAGTTATGGTTATAGGAGTTAGGACATGGTAGTCCGAAAACTATTCTCCGTGAACGTTGTTCAGCAAATTAATACCTTCTGGATTGTACTCAGCCATCTTGAAGAAAAACTCACGTTTCCTTTCGTATATGCAATGAAACAGTCGTTCATTCTTTGACAGTCTCAGACTGAAACACTGCACATGCCCTCGCTTCGCAGGTTGAAATTTCACATTAGAGAGGGGATGTTTCCTGAGATGTTTGCGCACTACGGGTCCATGATTGGCGGGCTGATAGTCCTCCGGGCAATGGTCCAGCAGTACTTGCCTGCCCAACTGCGCAACCTTGTGTCCACAAGTGGATGAGCCTGTTCGACACCCACATCCAGATCTCGTTCCTCGAGTTCACGGGCCAAAGGATACAGAGCAGCGAGGCGTACAAGGCCATTCAGAACTACCTCACGAAAAATGTCACGTCCGTGGCTAAGAGGCTCAAAGCGGATTCTGTCAAAGATAGCCGATCTCTTGTCCTGAGCATGGATGACTATAAGGAGGTCACCGATGAGTACAAGGGCGCAAAGGTTCGGTGGTTCGTTCCTCAGTTTCAATGTATGGGGCGACAGAGCCACCGAGATACTACACACTTACGTTCCATCGAAAAAATAGGGAGTTAATCATGCAATCTTACATCAGGCATGTTATGCACAAATGATCCACTCTACTCCAAGTGGAAGGCGATTGCATCTACAAATCGACAGCGGAAGCTATACACAAATGATCCACTCTACTCCAAGTGGAACCATGTTGTTTTTGAGCACCCAGCAACTTTTGAAACGTTGGCTATGGATCTAGACAAGAAGAGAGAAATAATGAACGACCTTACGAAATTCACCCAGAGAAAAGAATATTATGCTAAAATCGGCAAGGCTTGGAAGCGTGGTTATTTGCTCTATGGTCCCCCAGGAACTGGAAAGTCCACCATGATATCTGCCATGGCTAATTTCTTGAACTATGATGTGTATGATTTGGAGCTCACCGCAGTAAAAAATAGCACGGAGCTCAGAAGGCTTCTGATTGAGACTTCAAGCAAGTCGATCATCGTGATCGAGGATATTGATTGCTCTCTTGATCTCACTGGCCAGAGGAAGGAGGGGGATGACGACGGTAGCAAGGATAAGAGCCTAGTGAAGAAGCTGACCCTAAAAGAGAAGAAGAAAAGCAGTGAGGTCACTTTATCTGGTCTTCTTAACTTCATCGACGGAATTTGGTCCGCCTGTGGGGGTGAAAGGACAATTGTATTCACCACCAATCATTTGGACAAGCTCGATCCTGCTCTTATAAGGAGAGGACGGATGGACAAACACATAGAGATGTCATATTGCAGCTATGAAGCATTCAAGGTTCTGGCAAGAAATTATCTGAACATCGACGATCATCCTCTGTATGAAACAATTGCCCTGTTGTTTGACAAGACCAATATGACTCCTGCGGATGTTGCGGAGAACTTGATGCCCAAGTCCGACGATGAGGATGTGGAAGTTTGCTTGAGGAACTTGATACAAGCACTCGAAGCAGTGAAGGAAAAAGCGAAGAAGAAGGCCAAGGAAGAAGCACAGGCCAAAGCTATGAGGGAAAGGCAAGAGAAGAGCCCAAAATGGTGGAGGAAGAGTGAAAAATAGGCGGGTTCTCTGCTGAAGAAGAGAAGATGAAGGGTGTCGTGTTGTTCGTGCGGATGCTGAAGAACAGAAAGAGAGTGGCCAAGCAAAGTGGACGGGATCGAACTGAAATTAGCTAACAAACTGGAATGGTAGATACGTTATTTTAGTCTTCTAGTTCTAATTATAAGATTAGGAAAATCTGAACGTCAAGGATAGGCTCAAATGGGAAGGACAGTTTAGCGGTCCAAATGAACATTTTCATCTTGTTACTTTGCAATTTGGGTTATGCCTTTGAACAACTTGCAGATAGTTAAATTTCTGGGTTAGCTTCTTTCTTCGGTTGAAAATTAGGCTCGCTATATTAATCTCAGTCCTGGACTTTCCATTGCTTAAGTAATGCTCGGACCAGATTTTGGTTCATGATCCATTGGTTTCTTTTGTTATGAACAAATGGGCGACAGATTATTAAGCAGTCCACACCGACTTTGGGGAGATAGGAAAGTTTAGGAATTAATCGAGAATCAAGATGGTCAAATGGATAATGGCGCACATCGGGAAGGGTGTGGATCGTGCAAGTAATAGTATTTTTAAAGTGCAGGGCTAATTATCCTCATTTGTCTAGTGGGAAAGAAGGCAAAGCGGTCCAAGCATGTGAAAGCATGGACACCGACTTGATTATGTATGGTCTTTGTCGTATGAGGAAGAGGCGTTGTGGGATTGCTCGTCTTTTCTTGGCTTTGTCAGCTGCATGACATCAACCTTTCTGGCGTCATACACTCTTGCGCACCAAGATATGCTTATCAATGAGAGGCTGCACTATACCCAATGAGAGGCCAAGACACGGCTCTTGAATTCTGCAATAAAAATACTTAGTGGGATTGGTTGTCCTGTTGCAAAAACGAGGTAAATAATTGATTTTGGAGCATCTACGACAATACACGTTGAGTCACAAGAGGGGGTTCATCTTTATCAAAGCTGACCTTGTTCGGGGCCGATGGACGATTCTAGTTTGATGGCCCTTTCAGTTCATTCTGTCTTTGGAGGTTTCTGTTTGTCATTATTTCTTTTGGAATGTCGGTTCGTATAAACTAAACTGAGAGATTAATAAATTGCTCAATTTGTGCACATGTATATGCTTTTTCTATTATCTCAGATGCTAATTTTGTGGATTGCTGGACTCTTTTCTAGCATACCAAGGGCATGAGTGGATTAAGCTAATCCCAAAACCGGGATCATAAACTTTCCCAGAAGAATCCCAAACCTTAAGCCTCAAAAATTACATCTGTAGAGAGCGAGTGTTAGATTGGTTTCGACATTGATTTTGGAAAAACCGCACGGGTTTTGGAGATTTGGGTTTTACTTGACAGTCGTGTAAACGACGCTAGCTAGGAGGACACTTTAAACAATATCAAACCTATCATGTCGAATTCAAAATTGTTAGGACGTTTTCACTGATTTGACAGGACTTCTCTGATTTGATTAAGGCAGTTTTGCTCTTGTAAAACTCCGATCGAGCTGGAGTCTTTCTGAATCTCTACTTTCTTCAGTGGCGTTTTTCTTTCTCGATTCCAAGTTATTAAAAACGATTCTACCAAAGAGATCGAGTTGCGAGATCGAGCCCCGAAATGACGGGAGTCGTTTCGCGTCCAAATCACAGCGGTCATTTTCCGTAAAACAGGGGCTCGACTCCGACCCCAAGGTCAACATGACAGCGCCTCCCCCTCGAGAACCGTCTACTTTTGAGTCCGCATTAGTGAGACATCACTAACGACAAAGAGACAACATGGTGTTGGGGACCGCCCCAAATTTGTTTTTTTAGCATGAGCTACTGACATTCACCTAGGCCCTATCTTAACCAATAAGATATCTACACTTCGGACAATGGAGAACGAAATTCTAAATGAAAGCGTCAAGAATCTTAGGGCGCGTTTGGTAACGTTTCTGTTTAAAAATTGTTGAAAATGCGAGAAATAGAAAAAAGTGTTTACATTCGCGGGACATTTACGAACAAAAAAGCGTGTTTGGTAAAAACTTATTCTAACAAAAAATAAACGAAACATGTTTGGTAAATTTGGATAATTTTTTTATTTCTTTTATTTTTTCTATTTTTTTCTTATTTTTCCTTTTTTTCTTTTTTCTTTTTCATTTTTTTTTTCTTCTTTTGGCCGGTCGCCGGCCAAGGCCTTGGCCGGCCCGGCCGGCCGAGGGCCGAGCTCGCCAATGCCGGGCGAGCGAGGCGCGCGCCTCGCCGGAGACCACCCCGATGAGGCCGAGGCTCGCCGGCCGCCGGGCGAGCTCGGCCTCGCCGGCCCGGGCGAGCTCGAGCCGGATCTGGCGAGATCAAGCTCGCCCGGCCGGCGCGAGGTCGGCCTCGCCTTGATCCGGCGAGGCCAAGCTCGCCCGGCCGGCGGCGCGGGCCTCGCCGAAGACCACCGCCAGGCGAGGCCGAGGCTCGCCGGCCCATTGCCGGGCGAGCTCGGCCTCGCCGGATCCGGGCGAGATCGAGCTCGCCCGGTGCCGGCGCGAGTCGGCCTCGCCATGGCCGGGCGAGCTCGAGCTCGCCCGGATCCGGCGAGGCCGACCTCGCCCGGCTACGGCGAGCCTCGGCCTCGCCCGGACGGCGAGCCTCGGCCTCGCCGGGACGACGACGTCGGCCTCGCCGGGGCCGGCGAGCCTCGCCGTGGGCCGGGCGAGGCCGCCGGCCCTCGTCGGCCGGTCGCCGGCCGTGGCCGAGGCCGGCGACCGGCCTCGCCGTGAAAGAAGAACAAGAAAATAAAAGAAAAAAGAAAAAAAAAAGTGTTTCGATTTGTGTTCGGAAACAAAACAAGTTTTTTTGTTTTTGTTTACGTTTCTTTTTGTTCAAAAGACAAAAAAAAAAGGAACAGAAACGCACACAAACGCGTTTACTGTTCGCTTTTTGTTAGGAACAAAAAAACAGAAATTTTTGTTCCTGGGAACAGAAATAGGGTGCAGCCAAACGCGCCCTTAGCTTCCTCCCCCACTTTTCTCATCATCCAAGAAATTTTAGTATCGGATCTCGACATGTCCTTAAAAGACTTAAGGAAGGAGTAGGTGAGAGAATCGCTCTGAAGTTGATGGGTCTTCCGTATTCAAATAAAAATAGATAGAAAATTTAGGAGTCTTATGATGAAGAAAGTAGACTCCATATCCTGGCATATATGCCTCGGCTACTGTAGTTGATATAGTAATCACTTGCGCCTGAAGTAAATGAGGTGGATAAAAGGCCCACTACAAAACTAGCGCGTCTAACAACACCGCTCACAACCGCAAGCCAGCTCTGTAGCCCTGGTTGCAACTTGCAAGCGGTGCTATAAAAGCCCTCCCACATTTGTTGAAGCCACATCCCTCCCCCTTTCTCTTTCTCCACTTCTATAAATACACTACAGGTTCGTGTATACTCTCTCTACTTGTGCTTGTGCTCCTAGTGACAGAGAGTTGAGATGAAGATCGATCAGCCGATTAAGATGGCGAACTCGGGAGGAGCGGGCAACGCTTTTGCTCACTTGCGGTCGGTGTTCGAAGGCATGATGTTCGCTTGGGCGATCCTGCAGCAGTTCCTGCCGGTTGACCTCCGGGCCTACGTCACGAATTACTCGCGGCGCTTCTTACGCTACGTGTACCCCTATATACGAGAAAATATTCAGTGGTTCGTGCGCACCACGTCATCCGCTGATGTGGCGTGCACGTACCACTCAGCTTTCGACACCTGTCCTGGGGGACCCGCTGGGAAATGAAAAGACTCGCCCGTCTCGGCTCGGCTCGGCTCGGCGTGGGACCCACAATCTGGTCAGACAAAGGAGAAAATCAGGCGCCATTTTAAAAAAATTTCGGACTGAGCGGGGGTTTCTTCTTCTTCTCTTTCTTCGGGCCTCTCACTCACTCTACCCTCCCTCTCTCTCTCCGACGAACTCCCTCTCTCTCTCTACCCTCCCTCTTTCCGACCGGCGAAGCACCGCGAGCAACCGACCGGCGTGCGACCTCACTCTCTCTCTGCCCTCCCTCTTTCCGACCGGCGAACCACCGCACCGTCCCTCCGGCTCTGGATCTGGCCCCGACTCGTCCGTCCCCTGCTCTTTCTCTCCCCTTGCGTCTCTGTCTGTCCTCCTCTCTTCGCGGCGAAGAACCGGCGCGTGACCGACGAACCACCGCGCCCCCCCTCCGGCTCGAGTTCCGGCACTGGCTTGTCCTGTACGCTGGAACGTTCGCGCCCGACGCCTCACACCCACCAACCGACCACTTCTCTGTCTTGTGGTTCTGGTGAGGTAATAGATCATGGGCTTAGTAAAGAATGCAATTTGCTGAGCAGTGACAGTGAGCACCAGTTCAGCACCAGAAATGACATGGGGGCTGTAGAAAGCAAGGTTGGCCCTTTTGAGATTGACCATTTTGGCGATTTCCAATTAGATGTGTAACCCCTGTCAACTTTGGCACGTTGGCCGCGCCTCCCATCAAGGTACACGTTCTCTACAGCATTCACCACCGAGGCGTCAAGCCGTCGGCCCCTGCCCCCATGATAAGCACACGAGATCGTTGGTGATGGTGAATTCTCTGCATCGATCTTTTGCTTTGTGCGTTTGTAGCCTGTTCTTTTCCGGCTTTTTGCTTCTGAACGAACTGTACTAAATTAATCACATATCTGGAAGCTGCGGAGTCCGTGCTAGGTTTCATACATAACTCAAATTTCGATATGATCATTGCACTGCCATTTATGACCACTCCCTCTAATTTTTTGGTCACAAAAGTCTGCATAACATTTCCTTTCCCAAAACATATGTTGTTTTTTGCGATGTGCTTACCGGTTCCCGTTTTGAACACATTGAATTGATCAGTCTATCAGCCCGGGGGAGCTGCACCATTGTCGTCGACAGACAATCCAATACGTCAGAGGTGGAGGATCTTGATGCCGGATGGGTCTCATGCCATTTATCCCAAACCCAGAGCTTTGAACCACTTTGAGATACAGGACATGGTCGAGCATTATCGCCAGGTTGCCATAAATGCCATTCGAGCCGGTTAGTTCAGGGATTGCCTTACCTTCATTAGTTCCAGCAGAAGAGTTTCCCTTAATGAGTTTTCTGCCTTCGAAAGTTTAGTATTCGCATTGCTTTTCAATAAATAAATAGCAGCTTGAATCAAACTTAGTTTATACTTCTGGAATCCCATGTTCGGGTAAACTTAAACTAGCATAGTTGGGAAAGAAAATGTTTGACCTACTGGCAGGGTGGGACCTCATAGAGAAAGCTTTGAAGAGACATGATGTGTATTACACAATTGCTTCCTTGTCAATTGCTTTTGCTTTCTACTGAATTTGAAAGCAAAGTTGGCCCTTTTGAGATTGACCATTTTGGCGATTTCCCAAGTTGAAAGATGAGTGGAATTCATTTCTTACCTAACCTTTTTCCTTCCCCAGTGGATAGGATATGAGGATTTTCCATTTTAAAGGTGTCATTGAGTGAGATTTGCCCTGAGATTTATGTTTCATACGCTGAACAGTGGAAAAGTGAGAAATGACTGAAGGAGATGGTTACATTACCAACTCTTTAATCATGAGTATTCCCTGTGAAAAATGAGCTTGTGTTTAATGATTTGCCTGTTTAAATGACAAAGTCTCACTTCATTTTTCTTCACAGAAGTTTGGTTGGTCCCTGCAGGAGGCTGTCTAGTAACTTTATGCACTTTTGTCTCGCAATTTATCAGTCGAAAAGAGATGGAATAGCACATCTTATGAGTCATGGTTGCATTGCACATTATTTTTCACTGTAGAGGCTTGAAAGGTTTTAAATCTTGGGAATCTCTCTCTCTCTCTCTCTCCCCCTCTCTCTCCCACCGAGAAACAAACTTCTTTTCAGCATATCCTTTCTATTAGTAGCTTGTATCAGCAAGTCATTGCAATGAAATATCTTGCTTACAAATCCTGACAGTTTCTCCTTATTTTGTGAGATCAAGTCATTAATATAGAGAGAGATGATCATAGATTGATCCTGTTAGCTTATGCATAAATTAATTAACCAGCTACACATTGATCATAGTTCTATCCTCACATGGGTTAGTCTTTCTGGTGCATATATGCAGAATTTCGCATTTCTAAGGGGACGAAATTTTGAGACATGTACTGATAAGTAGCTTCAGCACTGATTGCTTCCAGACCATGGGTTTCATTTTGATTGAACCTTCTCCTGCTGCAATCTGTTAAAATTTAAATGTCTTCCTGATGTTCACTCTACATGAATGTCGAAACAGGAAAGGGAGTCCAGGAAATGGCATCACTTCGCAGAGTCTTCCCGACGTTGATTTTGGCATCTGTCCTCAGCCAAATTCTCACTGCAATAGCCTGCCTTTCGTGTTTGCTATGGAATGCAAGGAGACAACCTGCCTAGTCTGGCTGAGGTGATACAGCTCTACAAGAGTCACAATATTGGGACAATGTAGCTCTACGATCCCAACCCCGAAGCACTCTGAGCTCTAGTGAACTCCGGCATCAGCGTGATCCTTCACACCAAAAATGAAGACCTACACAACTTGGCATCAAGTGTGGAAGCCACAAGTCATGGATTGACACTCATGTTGAGCGCTACCAAGGTGTGAAGCCTACTTTTTGTCTATGTAAATGACAGAAGTTGCAGACGGAAGGGGACAGTTTCTAAGTTAGAGGATTTCACCGTTCATTTGTTCTTTCATATTTTGACTCGAGAATAGTTAAACCACAATTCCTATGGCTGTGGTTTGTCATTCATGTAAAAAGTCGAGACACAGGACATTAGTAATACTATGCTCCTATTGCCTCAACTTTTCTCACGTTGAAGGTCGCATGAATTTGGCTTTTTTAGGTCTTCATTTGCTTGTATTGGGAAGAAAGGAAACTTCCTACTTCCGGGACATGAATGTAAAAGTAAAACCCTTGCAGCCTCTACGCATCTTTATAAAAAAACTTTTGCCATCGCCGTGTTCCAAGGCATTAACAAGAAAAAGGAAGGAGCACATACATAGAGATCGAAGTGAAGAAGACCGTTTGACACTGATTTCACCAACTTATGTTTTCTGGTCGAGATGGTCTTTTCATGACTTTCGTTTCACTAAGAAACAAAATCTGCAGGACAACATTTTGCCATGCTTGTCAAATGCAAGATTCTTTCCATTTTTCCCTCATCAAATTCTGTAGAGTAGAAGTTGGCTGCTGACAACGACGGCAGCTGCAACGTCCCAGGTAGGAATAGAACGTAATTGTAGTGGTTAGGCGTTGATGGCAGGTGGTGGCTGCTGTTGTGACAATATTTATAGATTGTAGTTAACCTTCATAGCAGTGGTGATGTTCTGGCCAACGACGGTTAGAATAAAACATAGAAATAATCAACGGATGACGATAACTAATTTCATCTTGTGGGATTGCTCCAAATATTTGACTCGCCACATCCAACGAAATTTGACAGCAATTGTATATCAGCTTAACTCAGCTCCTCTCGATGCTTGACCAGATAGTCGAATTGTCACTTTCATCCGGCCACAAGTGGGGGAGGGAGAGACAGAGAGACAGAGAGAGATCCAATCCAACTCATATACAGGTTCACGAATTGGTGCAGAAAGTCGATCATCTCTATGATGAACAAGTAGATATCTAAAACCTCCGAATCAATTGGCAAGTTACAGTTCCCAAACATAGTATCATAATCATAGCACGAGCTCCACACCCATCTCCCCAAAAAATTTTACTAAGAAAAGGATACCACCAGAGCTTCAAGCCCAGGGGAATTGCATCAACTAAGGGCTACCACACCTTTGGCGCCAAGAGAAGAACGAAGTGCTATTGTGACTGATATGGAGGCATTGGTGGCGGATGCGGCAAACCAGGGTGGCCCGCGCCGTGCATCATCCCAGGGCCCATCTGGAAAGGCACAGTCCCCGGTTGCATGTACGGTGGTGGGTTGTGACCTTGCATAGGCATGGACTGAGCTGGAGGGACGGGACCCCAGCCAGAAAGGGGTGGATGATGCATTGTGGGTTGCGTGGGAGTCGGGGCGTACTGCACTCCACCATGCTGCTGGGGCGTAGCACCAACAGTTGAAGCCGGTTGCTGCCCTAGAATTGAAGGTTGAGGATTCATCATCGGGGTATTGGGGATTGTGTAGTCTCTGCTCCGATCATTGTTAACCTGGAAAAATAGTTAGCATATCAGTCAATTAACAATCTCCCACCTACTTTCTTCAAAAGTAAAAATGTAAGAGAACAATATCAGCAAATCAATGTTCGCATATATTCAAAGGCAAGACAAAATTATTATGACACGCCGTATATATCTAACATAGAAACTGAAATGCAGCACAAAATACTAAGACAATTATTTCCAGCGAGTCCTAACAATTCACCAAGCTAATAAATCATAACCTCCCCCACAGAATGATCAATGAATAACAGATGAATGAATAAACAGCAGATTCTAGATCTGTCTTAACTAAAATGACCAGGCTTCCGTACTATTTTATCTTAAAATAACATCAGTACATTCTCACAAAAGGAAGTGCTCACAACACTTGCTTCAGTTTTCAAATTGCCACCAATTCATGATATAAGAACAAATTACACAAAATGCCTCATGTTAGAGGGACTAAGTTTAAATCATGCTAGCACCTAAAGTTTATCTTTCAAAGCGAGAGAAACAAGAGAGTTCAGATTCCTTGAATGATGACACAGAAAACACAACTGCAAACAGGCGTGACTTATATATGGTCACGTTGAAAATGGTAACACCAGATCCAAGGAGATGAGCAGAACCTTGAACGTGTGGCATATTTGAAGTCAACAGCCAATGAAAGTTCTTGTTGCCAGAGACATCAATGAATGTTTCACCACTTTTCTCAAAGTGAAACAGCTTATACTGGCGAAATAGAATAATGCCATCACTTATTCAGCAGGTTTATACATATTTCACGTCATTCGCCCTTCTACAGGGATCTACAGGGAACATATTCCACTTTAACTGTTTTTAAGTGAAAACTAAAAACATGTGATTGACATACTAGTGACTCTTTGAACACTCTTGATCAAATGGTCAATTGGAAGTTGCATCTTTCAAAATTCAACTGGAAAACTTGATATAGGAGAGGGAGTTTTTCCTTTTGTATCAAAAGCAAGGAAGTGTACATCCACGGTGTAGGATAGTCGCAACTTGTTGAGATAAACGTAATACCAGGGGGCAGCAGATGTAGTTACCTTTATGCTAAGATCTGTATGGCACGAATACGAGATATGGAGTTTGCAAAACCCCCCGTCATATATGCAATGCCCTTCCAAAGCTTCCTTTGCAACTATAGCCGTCTAAACATCTGCATGGACAGCAATGCGACAACCAACATGCACTTCATTAGATGCATGCATATTTTTCGCCCTAATGCAAGAAAGATATTCTTCATCCAGAAAAATTCACTGCTCTTACTAACCAGGGTACTGAATCAATGCTCGGACCACTCCATTCTTGTCAAACATGGTAATCTTCTGTACAGGTCCAAAAGCTGAAAAGACCTGAACCAGGCGAAATTGGTGACAAACTTTTAATACACATGCTTACCCAAGAATGCAGATGAGAGAATAAAAAATAAAATAAACTAAAATAAATACCATGTGAAGAACATCCAATCTAACTGCATACTGCATATTCTCTATTGATACGAGAAGGACATTGCTCTCAGGTTCTAATTTTTTCCCATCCAAGCCAACGCTCAACTGCAGCATACAATGCAATATTTGATCAAATCAATCAAATCATAAGGCAGACAAAATAATATGCCCACCTCATTCTAACAGCGGATGTGATTACAACAAAGCAAATGTTGATTTTTAATTCCTTACCTGACCACGGCCATCTATAGCAGATGGAGCGACAGGAAGGTATGGATTAGTGTAGTCCCTGATAAACAAAAAAATGTCCATGGTAAAATACACAGTCGATCAATCAAGAAACGGACATCAAACGAAGGCTTGGTATAAAAAACGAAGGCTAATAACTTCATCTTAGGCAAGATGTAGGCCTTTTGACAGCCTTACTATTACTATCGGATAATAATTTCATTTTGCAAAGCAAGAATCGTATCCGCCATCTTTCATTTGATATCAATAAAACCCCAAAATATTAGAAATCGCCAAAATGGTCAATCTCAAAAGGGCCAACCTTGCTTTCAAATTCAGTAGAAAGCAAAAGCAATTGACAAGAAAGCAATTGTGTAATACACATCATGTCTCTTCAAAGCTTTCTCTATGAGGTCCCACCCTGCCAGTAGGTCGAACATTTTCTTTCCCAACTATGCTAGTTTAAGTTTACCCGAACATGGGATTCCAGAAGTATAAACTAAGTTTGATTCAAGCTGCTATTTATTTATTGAAAAGCAATGCGAATACTAAACTTTCGAAGGCAGAAAACTCATTAAGGGAAACTCTTCTGCTGGAACTAATGAAGGTAAGGCAATCCCTGAACTAACCGGCTCGAATGGCATTTATGGCAACCTGGCGATAATGCTCGACCATGTCCTGTATCTCAAAGTGGTTCAAAGCTCTGGGTTTGGGATAAATGGCATGAGACCCATCCGGCATCAAGATCCTCCACCTCTGACGTATTGGATTGTCTGTCGACGACAATGGTGCAGCTCCCCCGGGCTGATAGACTGATCAATTCAATGTGTTCAAAACGGGAACCGGTAAGCACATCGCAAAAAACAACATATGTTTTGGGAAAGGAAATGTTATGCAGACTTTTGTGACCAAAAAATTAGAGGGAGTGGTCATAAATGGCAGTGCAATGATCATATCGAAATTTGAGTTATGTATGAAACCCAGCACGGACTCCGCAGCTTCCAGATATGTGATTAATTTAGTACAGTTCGTTCAGAAGCAAAAAGCCGGAAAAGAACAGGCTACAAACGCACAAAGCAAAAGATCGACGCAGAGAATTCACCATCACCAACGATCTCGTGTGCTTATCATGGGGGCAGGGGCCGACGGCTTGACGCCTCGGTGGTGAATGTTGTAGAGAACGTGTACCTTGATGGGAGGCGCGGCCAACGTGCCAAAGTTGACAGGGGTTACACATCTAATTGGAAATCGCCAAAATGGTCAATCTCAAAAGGGCCAACCTTGCTTTCTACAGCCCCCATGTCATTTCTGGTGCTGAACTGGTGCTCACTGTCACTGCTCAGCAAATTGCATTCTTTACTAAGCCCATGATCTATTACCTCACCAGAACCACAAGACAGAGAAGTGGTCGGTTGGTGGGTGTGAGGCGTCGGGCGCGAACGTTCCAGCGTACAGGACAAGCCAGTGCCGGAACTCGAGCCGGAGGGGGGGCACGGTGGTTCGTCGGTCACGCGCCGGTTCTTCGCCGCGAAGAGAGGAGGCAAGACAGAGACGCAAGGGGAGAGAAAGAGCAGGGGACGGACGAGTCGGGGCCAGATCCAGAGCCGGAGGGACGGTGCGGTGGTTCGCCGGTCGGAAAGAGGGAGGGCAGAGAGAGAGTGAGGTCGCACGCCGGTCGGTTGCTCGCGGTCCTCTCGCCGATATCCACCTGGTTTCGTCGGTTGCTCGCGGTGCTTCGCCGGTCGGAAAGAGGGAGGGTAGAGAGAGAGAGGGAGTTCGTCGGAGAGAGAGAGGGAGGGTAGAGTGAGTGAGAGGCGCGAAGAAAGAGAAGAAGAAGAAACCCTCGCTCAGTCCGAAATTTTTTTAAAATGGCGCCTGATTTTCTCCTCAGTCTGACCAGATTGTGGGTCCCACGCCGAGCCGAGCCGAGCCGAGACGGGCGAGTCTTTTCATTTTCCAGCGGGTCCCCCAGGACAGGTGTCGAAAGCTGAGTGGTACGTGCGCGCCACATCAGCGGATGACGTGGCGCGCACGAACCACTGAATATTTTCTCCCTATATACAGATCACCTTCAACCAGTACACGGAGGAGCGGCTCATGCGCAGCATGGCCTACTTGGCCATCGAGAACTACCTCAGCTCAGCAGCCGCCACGCAGGCCAAGCGGCTCAAGGCCGACCTGGTCAAGAACAGCCAGTCCCTGGTGGTGAGCATGGACGACGATGAGGAGGGCACCGACAAGCACAACGGCGTTAAGCTCTGGTGGGCTTCTGGCAAAAAAGAATCGAGGCGGGCATCGTCTTCCCACGCCGATGGGGTCGATGAGAGCGGTTACGAGTTACATTCACTCAATTTTGCTTGGCTATGCATTGTTGGGTGCGTCTCTGTTTTGTCTCTCCTCGAACAATTTGGTTGGCCATATCATGTAGGTATTACAAGCTGACCTTCCACAAGGCGCAAAGGGACCTCGTCTTCGGGCCATACCTGAGGCATGTCCTGAAACAGGGCAAGGAGATCAGGTTCCAGAACCGGCAGCGGAAGCTCTACACGAACAACAACTGGTACTGGAACCACGTCGTGTTCGAACACCCGGCTAATTTCAACACCCTTGCCATGGACCCCAGCAAGAAGCAAGAGATCATCGACGACCTCACCACCTTCAGCAACAACGAGGAGTTCTATGCACGAATCGGCAGGGCCTGGAAGCGTGGGTACCTGCTGTTCGGCCCCCCCGGGACCGGTAAGTCGACGATGATCACCGCCATGGCGAACCTCCTGAACTACGACATCTACGACCTCGAGCTCACTGCGGTGAAGGACAACTCGTCGCTGAGGAGGCTCCTGATCGAGACGTCGAGCAAGTCGATCATCGTGATCGAGGACATTGACTGCTCGCTGGACCTGACGGGCCAGAGGAAGAAGACGGCGAAAGTGGAGGAGGTGAAGGATGGCGAGGCGAGTAACCAGGCGAAGCGGGCAGAGAAGGATCCGGACGGCGAGAAGGCGAGCAGGGTCACGCTCTCGGGGCTCCTGAACTTCATCGACGGCCTGTGGTCGTCGTGCGGCGGAGAGAGGCTGCTCGTCTTCACGACGAACCACATCGAGAAGCTCGACCCGGCGCTGATAAGGAAGGGCCGGATGGACAAGCACGTGGAGCTGTCGTATTGCCGGTTCGAGGCGTTCAAGGTCCTGGCCAAGAACTACCTGGAAATCGACACCCACCGCCTGTTCGACCATATCGGGAAGCTGTTGAACGAGGTCGACCTGACGCCCGCCGACGTGGCCGAGCACCTGATGCCCAAGAGTGTCTCCAACAAAGTCGAGGTTTGCTTGGAGAGCCTGGTCGAAGCACTTGAGGAGGCAAAGACGGCGAAGTTGAAGGGTGAAGAGAGCACGGAGGAAGTGAAGGCGGAAACAAAAGATCTGGTGTTTGTGTCGGGGTCGCCGGAGGGCGACTAAGCAAAACCAGAGTGACGGAGCTGTTTTAGCAAGAATTGATCTGATTTTCCTTTACGTTTCCTTTCGGTTTCTCTTGCTTGTCCAAATAAAAAAGAAGAGCTAGGCTTAGCTAGCCAGGTTGCGAGCCTTCAAGTTCTCGTTCAGGAGGCTAGTGAGAATTTCATTCTTGTACTATGCCCCCATTCCTCTTGTTTATAAAAGGCCTTTAGAATGTCTAGCGGAAATCCCTGTCTAGCGTATGTACTTTTACATTCCTAGTACTGTCGAATCGAATGAGGGGTTTAGGGGCTGCGACTATGAAACCAGTCCCACTTCAGTTTATGAATCGCATCTGTTTCTGCTCGACATCGTTCGGGTATTTTTCGCCAAGGGACGTCATTCAGGGTCCAGCAAGCAAATTGAACCATAGAAATCGTGTGTATTTTTAGCCTCTCTCTCTAACGATGGCCAAAAAAACAAAAAGATAACCTCAGTTTTTCCAAAGGAAAGAAATATGAGAGAGGCGGAGAGGATAGTGAAGACTCGGCCTCTAGGCTAGAAGAGACCAGAACAAGTCCAAAAGGCCTCAAGACCCAAAGACAACACTTGAGTAATCTTTGATTATGATAAAAGTGAGAAGAAATCCGAACGAAGTACGGTTGCGTAAGATGGATAAGGAGTGGGCACAGGCTTTGGGCTCAATTGCGTGGAACAACACTCAAGTAATCTTTGATTTTGATAAAAGTAGAAGAAATCCGACCCGAATTCAACCGTCTGCGCCGGCCTTGTTCATGTAGTACAGTTGTGTGAGATGGATGAGGAGTGGGCTCAGGCTTTGGGCTCAATTGGATGGACATCTTTTTTGCTTCTCACTAAACTTTCATGGGCCCCAAGGAGGTCATTACTTGGGCTAGTTGTTCTTTTTTGGTATATAAAGAGGCAATAGCCTAAGCCTCTGATTAGGTTTGTAGAATAGACACAGAAATATTTCTGCCGTCACTCTGGGGCCGTTCGTATAAAGATCGTCACATTGGCATTTGGTGCAGGAAGTAAAGGTCCTGAGCTGGCTTAGAAATATGCCACTTGGCCACGGTTGTAACAAGGCACAATAGAAAATAAAAAGAAAAATAAAAAGAAAAGGTAAGTTCCCCGTTTGGTATGGATGTATTAGTGGTAAGGCTATGCCATGATGTGGATCTAACTTCTCAGGAGTTTCACCACGAATGATTGGAATACAAATCATTTTGAATTAAAACAATTAATGACTAAAGGTTTGATTCAAGGATTGGAGTAATTGATTCGAGTAGAAGGAACTAGAGGTCACCTATTCAAATCTAGTTAATTGAGTGTGAAAAGCTAAATGTATAGACTTAACCCATTCATAAGGTTTATATGGTATTTTGTGGGTCTTCATATAGCAAGATCACTACACTTGATCCTCTAGCTTTTTTAAAAGGAAACAAATTGCTTGCGTTGGAAATCAACATTGGGCTCAAACAAATTAGACCGTCAACAATGTTATGCATACTATGAAATGGAACATACAACATTAATTTCCTTCTCTAGTTGACATGCATAATCCACAGAGTCTTACCTTCTACCAGAAGGTAGGGCCAAGAACAGATTTGAGCACAATTGTCTTCCAAATGCACGGGTTTGTCAGAGGCATGCAGAGAAAATTACGCCCTTCTCTGTTGGCCCCCCTTGACCTACATATGAAGGGATCTTGCGCAGCCGTAAGATGGGACCAATTTTTCTAGAGCCACACCAATCATCCTCCTATTCCTAGTAAAGCTTTTAGATTGGTATCTCACATCTGGAAAAAAAATAAATAAAATAAAATAAATAAATAAAACAACAACAACAACAACACTTTTTGCTACTTCCATGTCACGTATCAATGGTGCCGGACATGAGTGAAATTACAGCATTCTATGTGAAAACTAAAGCCAACCCCTAGATTCTTCTACTTGAACCTATAACAATCTTTTAATTAACCTAGTCTCCTCTATCCCTCAAGACCAACAAGATGTGGTACAGAAATATTCACCGTTGTCCATCAACTATGCTTTAATCAACAGGCTGTCAGAGACCAAAAGTTGGGAGTATTTTTTGTTCTGGAATGCTGTTGACCTCGTCTATTCAAGCCTGCTTGCATTAATCTTTGTTTAGACAGGAGACATCTTTGTCTCCGGTTCCACGCAGCAGCCTTCTGTTCACATTGACAGAATCAATGGTCTTCGTTGACTCGTCGCCATCGCACTTACTTTTAATGCATGAATCTTGCGGGGAATAGGAATCTTGATGTATGCCGTCGTTCTCAGTTAAGGTTAAGCATATAGTTGGGGCAGATTGACTCTTAAAATATGGGCCAGTCGGTAATATTTGCCATCTAGTGTCCCTAAACCAATGAAGCGCTTGGCTTTCCCGAGTGAATTCAAACTTCAAAGTTCCAATAGTTTTACCAGCCAGCTAGCACCCTTCTGTCTTTGCTCGAAGCGGTGACCAGGTTGATCGTGAGGAGGCATTATATCAAATCAACTACGACCTAGGCACCTCTCACTAGGAAAGATTTAGTTGTGCATAAAACACTCCAAACTCACAGAATATTTAAGGATAAGTACACTGAAAGTTTTAAAACTTATTATGAAAATGCAATTAAGTAAAACTTTTCAAATATACAATCAACGGAATGACTTAATTAGATCAATTTAATAAGTTTTAGAACTTGATTCTATTTTTTGAAGTTTGTAGGACTCAATTACACTTTTGTGAGAAGTTTTACGACTTAATTGTATTTTTTGAAAGTTTTAATATGCAATTACACTTTCTTAACAAATTTTAGAATTTACTTGCACTTTTTAAAGAATTTAGGACTCAATTACACTTTCTTAATCAATTTAAAAAATTTTAATGGACTTATCTTGAAATTTTAAATATTAAATCACGTTTTTATATAGTATCTTAAGCTTTTAAAATAGTTGGCGGCGGTCTCATAAATACTCATTAAGTTCAAATCTTTCCAATCCCTATTTGCCTTCCTAAGTTTTACAGTGACTCCATAAAATCTCACACGAACAACAAGCTAATAAAAAAAACAAGATATTCGTAAAAGACTTGTTAGCTATCAATGAGCCAAAAAGATCAATCCCCACGATCTCTTAAGAGAACTACACAACATCGATATCTATGGTTTTTATAAACGTTAATTATCAATTTTTCCTTGACGGCAGTGACATATCGTTAATATGGATGGAGTTAAACTAATGAGTCATGACATTAACCAAACTTTATAAAAGAGTAATAATTAAGTCAAGACATAACTCTGATACCCATCCAGTAACAGTAAATATCTACATAGTATGGGTCGCATGAGCAACGTACCTCTTTATTATAAACGGGTCTATATAGTCCGTAATAAAGTCGAATTGAAGAAGATACTAATGTACCAAGGCTAATCCAACCGGATCTAACTAAAACTAGTTAAAATCCAAACATTAATGGAAAGAAAACCTATAATTTGATTTATAATTCTTATATTGAAACGTGCATCAATTAAAGAAAGTACTTTCAATTATGAGATGGAAGCTGTTCGCGAAGGAGAGGGTGGACTCGTACCGATAATCTGATTCAGTGTACACCTGAAAAACGTGACTTTCATCGGACTAATCCTTTTTCTTCACCTAGAAACTCTGTTCATACTAATGAAAAGTCAGTCAGCCAATTAGAGGACTAAAAAAATCTAGAAGACAAAAGCCATGTATTATAGCTATAAATACAGGTGGCAATTGGCGTGAAAGAAGAAGAACGAAGAAAATGGAGTTTCAGGGGCTCCTGTCGCAGGAGAGATAGCACTTGCACCTGCAATGCATAAAGCAAGTGCCATCCTTCTGCGACATGAAACCCTTCAACTCCTTCATCCATTCTGTTTTTTTTTTTTCTATCGCCCTGAAATTTTTATTTTCTTCTGTGATTCAGTTAGTAATCGGCGTATACCAATAGAGGGGTTTTGAGCTGTTGTTGTTGGTTAGGTCCTCGTGGTCATCTCCTTCAAGGAGTCGCTTTGTTCATGGCATTTCTCATCTTGTTTCGCAATGCAACAGTGCAAGCATCTCTCTCCGTGAGTGCCCTTTTCCACTTGTTCCTTCACTTCCTGTCCGCATTTCGCACGTACGACTGCATCTCATCAGAACCAAAAGCTAAAGCTCTCGATGCAGGTCTCTAATTCCCTCTCCATATTCTTTGCCTTTTGAGAACTTGGATGCGAAAGGGACGATGATGTTTGCCTCTCCTTGACAGGAAAAGGATCATGTCTTATGCATGAGTCCATCAAAATTGTGAGTACAGCTCCAAAGGATCCAATCATTTGAGGCTTGAGAGTTGCAAGTTGTTAGAGAAGGAGAGAATGGACTCGTAACTACATAAACTTTTTCAATGTACACCTGAAAAACGTGAGTTTCATCGAACTGAGTCTTTTTTCTTCATCTAGAAATACTGTTCATAGTAATGAAAAGTCATTCGACCAATTAAAGTGTCGGAGGACTAAAAAGTCTCCAAGACGAAAACCATGTTTACAGCTATAAATGCAGGAGGCAATCGGCATGAGATGTCTGTTCTTCGGAGCATACACATGGTTGAAGAAGAAGAAGAACAAAGAAAATGGAGTTTGAGGGGCTCTTGTCACAGAAGAGATGGCACCTGCAATGCATAAAGCAAGTGCCATCCTTCTGCGGCAAGATCCCCTTCAACTCCTCCATCCATTCATTCTTTTTCCTATTTTTGCCCCTCTAATTTTCCATCTCCCTGGATTTTTTATTTTTCTTCTGTGATTTAGTTAGTAATCGGAATATAGCGATGGAAGAGTTTTGAGCTGTTGCTGTTGGCTTGGTCGTCGTCGTCTCCGTCAACGAGTCGCTTTGTTCATGGCTCTTCTCATCTTGTTTCGCGATGCAACAGTGAAAGCACCTCTCTCTGTAAGTACTCTCTTCCCCTTGTTTCTGCACTTCCTGTCTGTATTTCGTACGTAAGACTGTATCTCATCAGAACCCAAAACTAAAATTCCATGTTCTTCCCCTTTCCCTCTCCATGTTCTTCGCCTTACCAGAACTCGGATGCAAAAGGGACGATGCTGCTTGGATCTCTTTGACAGGAAAAGGATCATACTTCATGCCGTGCGTCCATCAAAATCTTGAGTACAGCTCTAAAGGATCCAATCATTTGAGACTTGAGAGATCGGGTGAGGAAGAAGGAAATGCCCTCGTTGACCCGTGATCATCGGGCTGACGACGAAACGGT
>CM029439.1:35320913-35393750 GCA_017140255.1 Eucalyptus paniculata subsp. matutina | reverse complement strand
ATAGAATACCTTTTAAGAAAAATGACATAACCCCTTATAAAGTATGGAAAGGTAAAAAATCAAATTTGTCATACTTTAAAGTGTGGGGATGTTTGGTATACTACTGAGTACCAAACCCCAAGAGAACAAAACTTGGACCTAGACCTATCCAAAGTATTTTTGTTGGATATGCCGAAAAACAGTAAAGCTTATAGGCTTCTTGATTTAGAGTTAGTTTACTGCTAAAAAGGCTATTCCTGAAAGGCTTGAACAAAAAGTTCGCCTATGGTAGGAAGGCATACCTATAGGAAACTGACCCTGTCTTCCTCAATTCGAAGGCATATCAGAGCCATGACTTCATTTATAATATGATATGTTCCATGCGCTCAGTAGGTAAATCCAGTGCTGAGAAGATCCTTTCCACGCCATGGCTGACCCTGAGATATTAGAAGCCCAAGTTACTTTCGTTTCCTCCTTATCTTCTTCATCTCTTTTAAACTTTCGTGTGTCAAATGCTTCTAAGATTGACTATTTTTATGAAGTCTCTCTTAGCGATGAAGCCAAGATCTTTGAAACTGAACTCCCTCTTATGAATCCCTATTATGCTTTTGCTAAACTTGTCTCATCATTTTCTCTCATCTGTTCTATTTGGTAGCTTATTCGATAAACTCCCAAAGAAGTAAAAGAGTACATATAGTCCTCCAAGTTTGATCTGTTGAGAAAACTCCTATTAGTTTTTGAAGTTGACAACATTTTTCTATTTCTATTCTTATTATCATTCTGAGGAATACTAGACTTCTGTGGAATTCTTTCAAAAGTCTATCTTACATCAGAAATCTGCCCACTCTGATGAAGACCCAAACTGAACTTAAGTGAAGAACAAAGAAATAATCAAACTTAGGATTATTGTTCTTCCTTCAAGGGTTTAGTACGAACAAGATATATGTAGTTTTCTGGTTGGAAATCTCACTTATCTTTTTGGACATTATTGATGAAATCAATCACGAATTGGTAAAATCAATTTGGAAGACAAGTTTATTTGGAAAGAATCTACTTATGGAAACCAAGATTCTGATTGTATGGGTGACCAGGATCTTTGGACTTTCATCTTAATCTTCAAACGACTCAAGATCTCTTTGATTGATTCTATCCAACGGATTGGTTGGAAGAATTCTTTTGAATAGTGCCAACGGTCATAAAGGCATGGAGGAGTATTTAAGGAGGTTTCCCGGGTCATTTGAAAGCGTGTGTGAAAGCTAGAATTCTGAAGTCTGAAGCTTCTCAAATCACTTGTTCTTCATCAAGAGTGCTCATACGTGTATTCGAAAGAGAGAGAAACATTAAGGAGTGACTTAGTAAGAGAAAAAGAAACTCTTTACCGAGTAGTCAGCGTTATATTGCTATAATTCTCTTTTGATTCATAGTGAAATCTAGCTAGAAGGTTGTCAACGTGGGAGAGTAGACGTAGACTTAATCTAAGCCGAACCACTATAAATCTTGTATTCATTCTCTCTTCCTTGAACTCCTTTAATTTATTTGCAATGATATTTTTCTGAGTTTCGCTATATTTTAAAACATCCTATTTGAGTCTGAATCTTTATTTGAAGTCTATTGTCTAACATACTCACTTTAAAAGAAAAATATTTTTACTGCATCTTTAGACAACTCTATTTTTAAACTTATTCATCCCCATCTATGTGTTTATACTAGCTCTTTCATGATCAACATCCCATTCCAGCCACTGAGAAGGAGTATTTTGTTACTCTTCAATTTCCGCCAAAATTTCCCAAACAGTGGACTCAACAAGGATACTCCCATGTCTATTATGGAGCTGTTCGTCTTGCTCTCACTTTCTATGGCCACAAAGGCCTGCTAGTTGTAGCCAGAATGGCCCAATTGTATACTCAGTTTCTAGAATACTAGTATGTTTGTATTTGTATAGTCCAAACCACTTTGAATATTGGAACAGTCTTTGTAACTTTATATCCAAATTTTAATGTTGCTCTCTTAGACCCCTAGCTACTCTCGTTCTTGAAAGTCCAGATCCAGCTCACTAAAGCACCCCAGATGTTGACTCTATTACAGCAACACTACAGTACCAGATGGTTTATCAAGTGCAGAACCATGCTCTTGATCTAAATTTCTAGAATGGAAATGAAGATGCTCTATTCATTTCCATGCAGAATGATCAAGCATCATGTATTCATGTTCCCAGATAGATTCCAAAGGAGAGGTTGGCCAAGCTTCTTCCAGAGACTTGGATTACCAATTATGAAAAACTACATCAGAACAACAAGTCTCTCCAGTTCTCGAACTCTGAATTTGTAAGAAAGAAAGATGGCACAGTTGCCATCAAATTTGGCAAGGAAAATGAAAAAATCCTTCCATCTTCCAAATCATATTCATGATTGAAACATGTATTCCGGAGCCAATCTCCGAGCTAGATCCTAAAAGGCTTGTTCAATACTTTTAGAGTAATGGAAACCCTGTTCATTACTACAAGGATCGATATGGTCTTTTTTTTTTTAGGGCCCTTTTTATCAGTGTTCTTACTATACAAATTCTCCTGATGAAGTAGACCCCAATGCAAGGGTAAGGCGAAAATCCGAAAAACCAAAGGATATTATGTACCAAAAGCACCTGAACGGAGACCCCTCCGTTGAGACTCTTGGTGAGTGTGATAAGTTCCAATTCATGGTTTCTTATGCTCCATATCCACCATCAGAATTCACCTCGTCACCTCCTAGCTCATCAGCCTTCCACCAACCTCACCCTTTCCTCACAAAAAACTAGCTATTTCCCCATTCTACAAGCCAATCTTAAAGTGGGCAAAAAAACACCCATACCCACTTGAGGCTCTGGAAGAAGCATCATCCAGCTCTTCCATTGCTATGTTTCGGGAGGCAGGTTTTCCTCCTCTTGCTCAAGAAAGTTCAAGACTTTCGTGCCTTGGTCCAGAAGAACTCATCAATCCGCAAGGTAGATATTGTCATGTTCCAAAGATACCTGCCCTCACTGATGTAGACGAACATGGAAGATAAAAAAGAACTCCTATTGCTGAAGCTATCCTGAACTAGCAATTAGAGACTCTCCTAACACATAATAATGCTTTCAAGTCAATTGATTCCAAACTTGTAGATGTGCTAAGAGATTTTAAGAGATATGACGAGACCACCAAGAAAATGCTTTCAGACTTCCAGAAAAGGCTTCATGCCTTGGAATTCAGACAATATTTGGCATACCATCATCTCGAAAGTCCAAAGGCAGAAATGGAGAAGCTCAAGAGGCAAATCCAGCTTCTTGAAGAAGGAAAATTCAAGCATGCCAATCTATTTCCAACTGTATTGAGAAATGAGTATTCACTTCCACCACCACCCCATAATACATCTATCTTTGTTGCTCTCACAAAAGCCCCCACTGGACGGGACAAGACTAATGTGGTAGAAATGTGAAGCCGCCTCAAAGAACTAGATCGAATAAGGAAAGAAAAAGGAAAGAGAAGATGCTTGAAGAATCTTCGATCTCTATAAGGGAAAAACCAAATCAAATGGTGCTATCCAATCCATTAGAATCATTCCTGAGAGATTTGGGCAATCGGGAAGAACAACTTAATCCTGCTACCTTGAAAGACCAAATCTGATTTCCATCAAAACCGCTTTTCTCGATTAATTCTGATACAGAATCAAATTTGGTATCACTTTCACCCTCTTCGTCTTTGTCAATTCCCACCATTGAAACCTTTCCTATTGTACCAACAACTTCATCAATATTTATGGTCGATCCCCTGGATCAAGAAATGGAGTCCAACCCTTCTGAACCAGAGGTTGTTCAACCAAGCAATCCATCCGAGAATCTAACTCTATTTTCTAAATAGTTTTTTTATTGTTGATGATGTCCCCTATTCCAAATAGTCAGAATGATTCGAAGAATTCCATACTTGGCTAAATGCCCAAGCCCTCACTAACCAAGACAAGTATGATATCCTTTTTGGGTTTCTTGCAAGGTTTACAGGTAGCCTCAAACATTGATGGCAATCGGTGACAGAACAAGACTAAGTCCAATTTTTGCTTTCACCTGACTTTGGCCAAGCCATCGCCCTCCTCCATTTTTTCATTGGTAAACCTTCTAACTTTCGTGAGCTCAAGATAAGAGAGTTTTTTTGAAAGAAAATGTTACTTTCTCCAACCTCGATAAGCACTATCGAGAAATGCTTAAGCTCTTCTACGGTATTGGAGCTAATTCAAATGTAAAATAAGTTTTTCTAACCTCCATTCCCAAAGAATTGTCTCAGCAAGTTGAGATGTTTTTTCTCAATAGACAAAGGAGAATTATGGATATCCCTTTAGGAGAGATACAACAAGATATTCATTTGTGCCTAGATGATTTGTGCTTAAGACTCCAAATGGTGAAAACCTACCTTATAGACAATAGAGAACTTGATGGAGCTTGTTCTCGCCAAAAGTTGAAGATCAAATGTTCCAAAAGAGACTATGCGAAAAGCTCTTTTATGGTTCTTGCGAAAAGTCTTCCAGAAAAAAGAAGCACTTTAAGAAGTTCTAGGTAAGAAAATCCAGGCATAGATCTAAGCACTCTTAGAGGAAGAAGAAATGGCGATTCCTACGCAAAAGGAAAGATCGCTTAAGCAGCAAGAAATCAACTCAATGCTTCATCTGCAACCAAAATGGTCATTTCGCCAAAAATTGCCCCTTGGCAAGAAAAGGTCAGAACCATTTGATGCATCACATAGAGATTGAAATTAGTGTTTCACTCGAAAATTATGACATTGAATCATTGTTTTCTATAGATGAAGAACCATCTGAACAAACTCTTTGTGTCATTCCTTATTATCAGACTCCTAGTGAAACTGATTTTGACTCAGATTCTGAAGATCTTTTTTATATATCTCTCACTTCCTTAGAACAGGACCCTAGTATATTTTCAAGTCAAATCCATTGTCCTCATTTTCCTGTAAAAATCTTCACCTCGAAGTTTGCCAAACCCATCACGGTCATTGCTCTCATAGACATTGGTGCAAGTTCTTCAATCTTAGACATTAAAGTTCTTCTTGAAGAATATTGGACTTTCTGCATTTGATACTTCAATTCTGCCTTAGGAGACACTTTTTCTACAAATGTAAGAACTACGGTAGTAGCTGTCCAGTTTTTCCCTTAATGCTCCATAACCACTAAAATCTTTGGATCCAATCTCCACACAAAAATTTAATCATTGGAACATCATGACTCAAATTTCGCAACTCCGTATTATTCCTGGAAAAGACCTTAAGTATAAAGACCAATTCTTTGGATTTGTCAATATTCAAAGACTTTTTTTTCCATCTAGATGAGTCTATTAGATCTCATCATGCAAAAATTGTTGGAATCCAGTTCGGAATCACATTCTTCATTCTCTCAAAAGTGTTCTAATCCTTTGTGGAAAAATCTAGAATTCTTTGTTTGCCTCCCTTTAAAAAAAAAAAAAAACGAAGATATAAATCCGATCAAGGCAAGTCATATGGGAATGAAGTCAGAACATCTTGCTTCTACTCAAAAGGAATGCTCAGAACTACTCCAACAAGGTCTTATTGAAATTCCAGATTCTCAATAGGCCTGCGAAGCTTTTTATGTCAACAAGTGAGCTGAGCAAAATAGAGGAAAAATGCAGCTGGTAATAAACTATCGGCCTCTCAATCTTTTTCTCCAATATGACAAATTCCCTCTACCTTCAAGAAATTCCCTTTTTGGTGGATTATCCAAAGTCTACATCTATTCAAATTTGATCTTAAAGTTAGATTTTGGCAATTGGGCATCCATCCTGAAGAGAGACCCAAGATAGGATTTTGTATTATGAACTAGCCTTTTCAATGGAAAGTCATTTCTTTTGGCCCGAAGGTCACTCCATCCTTATTTCAAAAGGGCATGGGTCAAATTTTCCAACCAATTTTGTCAAGTGTAGCAGTATACATTGATGATATCTTACTCTACAGCCCAGATGAGAAATCCTACTGTCAACTCCTTAGATAGTTTGTAGACATTGTAAAGGAGTATGGGATTATGCTTTTCCAAATAAAGATGAATATTGCCCAAACAAAAATTAAATTTCTTGGTATGCACTTTAACAAAGGTAAGTACTATCCAGAGCTACACATTGCTCAGGAATTGCTAAAGTTTCTAGAAGAGAACTTCATGACAAAGCAAGTTCAACAATTTTTTTGGGATAATTAATTATCTTAGAGACTTTGTTCCTAACATTGTAAAATTGTTGATTTCACTGCAATCAATGCTGAAATAGAATCCTCCACCTTGGAAAAAATCCCAGACTAAAGCAGTTGTTGAACTTAAAGAGACTATGCAAACTCTTCCCCTGTTACAAATTCCATTGATGGGAAAGAGAATTCTTCAGACTAATGCTAGAAATAAATATTGGACTGCAATTCTGTTTGAAAAAATTGATGGTAAGCGACACCGGTGTGCTTACAAAAGTGTAATATTTTCCCAGGCTGAAATGCATTATTATTCCACTTTCAAAGAAATCTTGGTGGTAAAAAATGGAATTAAAAAGTTTGAGTTTCATTTAATAGGCCACCACTTCCTAGCAGAGCTAAACATGACATCTTTTCCCTAGATGACTGAGTTCAAATAGAAGCAGATTTTGCATTCGCAACTACTATGTTGGTTGAATGGTTTCTGAAATATTCATTCGAGACCAAACACATTGCTGAAAAAAAAGAATGTACTTGCTAACTTCCTATCCAGATCAAAGGCACTCGCAGAGATTAACATGTACATTATGAGGCAATGCTTTTCATACTTTTCACCACAACGAAAAGTATAAGATCGAGATAATATAAGACTGGCTAAGCTGGCAATACCCCTAGGAGATTGTCAAACAAATCCAAAATAATAGTCTTATTGAAAATCTAGAAAACTTCATGTGGCAATGCCACACAGATCTATTCAGACTTCATGGAGGCTCTATCCTTTATCCTACTAGATTAAATTTCAGTTATCCATTCATACACCCTCTAATTTGGAAGGAAGATGACTTTCCTAGTAAACTCCGATGGTTATTATGGTACTTAACCAATAAGTACTTAATAGTTATTGAAATTTCAACCAGAAGGTTCGTTGCCAACCTAACCAAGATATTTCAGCTCGGCTGAAACATCGAAAAGGAAAGTGACAAGAACCTCTTGGCTTTCCTCAATTGGTTTTATCCTCCCACTCACTAGAAGCACCTTCTATAGCAAGAGCTGAGAACTGTTCGACCAGACCCAGAGATCCACACTGTTGTGTTTCTTCGTCGACCATGGGCTTTTGTACGAAACAATGGCACCATTGCCAATGCACCATAATGTATAGGAACCACATCCTACAAGCCTTAACCACACCTTAAAGAAGCTCGTATTTACAAATCCTTTCCCGGTTATGTTGGTTGCTATGAGCACCAGTACTGAGAACTCCAGAGAGTCTTATGCCAGAAAAACAAGACCATATTTGAAGATGTATGGATCTACAATGTACCCACTGCATGAGATCATTATAGCCTTGCACCAGAAGGCAAAGAAACACTAAAAGATTTCGAGCAAGCAAGGACACCTCCATCACATGAGCAAGAAATGGCAGACACATATGATTTTGTACAGTCATCTCAAGTCTCCTATGGCCAATGGGGGGCTCTCTCTCTAAAGACCCCTATGATCAAGGACCTTTGTCCTTATCCCTCGGACAAGAAACATCTTACTATGTTCAACCATCAAACTGGTCTCAGCCAAACTTGCCTGCCGAAACTCTAGGATCCTCCAGAACTCATGAAGAAGCATCCTTATCAAGTGATGTGAATACGTGGAATGCACAAGTCACTTGAAGCTCTTCTGATATAAGACTTGTAGAACTTGAACATAAATACGAAGAACATCTTCTTGCAAAGGCGCATAGATCTAATGACTTAGATTACGACTACAATGCCTGTGACGAAAGAGATTATTGACTCCCATGAGTCAGAAGACAATGCCCGTGACAAAAGATAGGCCTGTAGTTCGGTCACTGTAGCAGGTCATTGTAGCAAGTTATTATAGTAGTAGGCTAAGGAAATCACTGTTCATTATCACTGTTCATATCACTTAGAATAATTTCTACCCAGATTTTTCCAAGCCTCTATCTGTTTTGGGACCCATGAGCTTGGTCCTTATTTGTTTGTGACCTTTTAATGCCTATAAAAGGCAAGAAAGATGTAATGTGTTGGGTAGAGTATCCTAAAGTAAAGTGAGCGTTTGTGAAAACTCTCAATGTCTTTCTAAACTCTTCTTCTTTTCCAGCCTGGTAGGATTCTTTGAGAAATGCAGCTTGGATAGTTAAAAATGTTATCATCCCGACACCACCGAGTGTCTCTATGCTCTAAATCAAAATTCTGAGAAGTTTACTGCTAAAAGGCTGTTCTTAAAGGGCTTAAACAAAAAGTTCGTCTATTGTGGGAAGGCATACCTATAGGAAACTGACTCCGTCTCCCCTGATTCGAAGCATAGGCCCATTCAATGAGAATCAAGAGACGTTGAATTCTTTGAGAATAAATATTCTATGGGTTTTGAAATCATTGAAAATAATTCAAACCCTATAGAAACTCAAGTAGATTCTCAAGAAAAATAAATGAATGGTTCTAAAGACATGATTGAATCGAGAAGAAGCACTAGAGCTAGGAAATTAAAAGACTTAGGTCCTGGTTTTATTACTAATGTTTTCCTTGTTGAAGGAGACAGAGATAATAAAGTGGTAAATAAATACCATTTAGTATTAAATTTAGAAGACGATCCTAAAAGCTTTGATGGTACTATGTCTTTTAGATATGCTTTTTTTTTTGGAAAGGAGCCGTAAATGATGAAATTGATTCAATTATATCCAATAATACTTGGGTATTAGTAGATGAACCAAAAGGATCCAAGCCTATTGGGTGCAAATGGGTTTTTATGAGAAAATATCACTCTGATGGTTTTATCTAAGATTTTAAGGCTAGACTAGTGGCCAAGGGGTATAGACAAAATGAAAGAATAGATTATTTTGATATGTATGCTCTTGTTGCATGTATAACTTCTATTCGAATTCTTTTTGCTCTAGCTTCCATTTATGATCTTTGTGTTCATCAAATGGATGTAAATATTCCTTTCTTGAGTGGAGACTTAGATGAGGAAATTTACATGTAACAACTAGAGGGTTTCATTTTTCCTGGAAATGAAAGGAAAGTATGTAAATTGATTAAGTTTCTTTATGGACTTAAGCAAGCTCCTAAGCAATGGCATGAAAAATTTGATTAAGTCATATTGTCTAATGGTTTCATTCATAATAGTACTGATAAGTGTATATACTCTAAATTCACTAAAGACTATGGTGTCTTAGTGTGCTTATATGTTGATGATATGTTTTGAATTATTGAGATTAAGAAGTATTGAACTTCCATGTTTAAAATGAAGGATTTGGGTGAAGTAGATACTATCTTAGGTATTAAAGTAAAAAAATATAGAGAGGATTATTCTTTAAGCCAATGTAATTACGTTGAAAAATTATTAAATAAATTTCAACATCTTGGTTTCAAGAAATAATTACATATGATTCCACTATTAAATTAAATGATAATATTGGTAGAGTGGTCACATAACTTGAATATGTGAGTATTATAGGGTATTTAATATATGCGATGCATTGTACTAGACCTGATATTATTTATTATGTATGCAAGTTGAGCAGGTATACTAGTAATCCAAGTGTAGAACATTGGAGGGCTATTACAAGAATTTTTGGTTATCTTAAGAGATTTAAAAATTCAGGATTGTTATATAATAATTATCCGGCTGTATTAGAAGGATACACCAATGCTAGTTGGATTATAAGAATGGGAGATGAGCATTCCACTTATGAATGGATTTTCATACTAGGTGGAGATGCTGTATCTTGGGCGAGTAAGAAATAGACATGTATAACTCATTCAACTATAGAATCATAATTCGTTACTTTAGCGGCAATTGGGAAATAGGTCGAATGGATTAGGAATTTGTTATTAAATATAAAAATATAGCCTAGTCCCATGCCTCCTATTTCTATCCATTGTGATAGTCAAGCCACTTTGGTAAGAGCTTATAGTAGTGCCTCTAATGGTAAGTCTAGATATATTAGTTAAAGACATGAATATATGAGACAATTGATTAAAGATGGTACCATGACAATTGTCTATGTAAGGTCAAGTAATAATCTAACCGATCCCTTAACAAAAGCTTTACCAAGAGATATGATAATAATGACCTCACAAGAAATGAGGCTAAAACTCTTTAAATGAAATCACCAGTAATGGTAACTCGACATTTTCTAGAACATTACTAGTTACAAGGTTTAAAGGGTAAAAATAAGTTACTAAATGTGATTGTTTGATACTAACGTAGCCCTTATTAGAGAAGTCAATATTGTCTGTTACATTTTGTAGGTTAAATTAATTTTTTAATGAAGTATACTACAAATTTGTAATGTGTTAACAGTAGTAGATACACATAGTAGATACTTCACCAATATGAGTTAAGAAGTGGTGCTGCTTCTTACGAAAGTTAGGGTTGTTTTCTAAAGAGCTCATGAAACGTGATCAAGTACAAGGCCATAATAGTGCATAGTAATATAGAACTTCTCGCTGAAACAAGATGTAACTATATGTGCGGTATATCCGATTCTATTATTTAAAATTTGGGGGGAGGGGGCAATAGTCTTATCGTTTTATGGGTTGTATCAATCACAATAGTCGAGCGGAAAAACTGGGGGGCAACCAAGTGGAAAACGTTGGGGGGGGGGAGTCTTGCTTATATTTACTTTTGGGTTGAGCCTATTTTACAAGTTGGATCAATCACAGTAGTTGGGTGGAAAACTGGCGGAAGCTTGATGGTTGCTATGTTGACTTCAAGTCAATCGCTTTTTTTGACTTGAGTCCATCGTAATACTCTAAATTATCCACATGTTAGTGACCATTTGATGCGGGAGCTAGGATGTCACCCCACTTCCACCATAGTGGCTTCTCTTCCAACACTCCCATTACGTATTTCATTTTCCTTTCCTTTGGATTTCTTATTTCCCGAATTTTGGAACACACTCATTCTAATTTATATTCTTTTTAAACTTTTCTCTATTTGCCACATGGAATGCCACATAAGACACCATTGTAGTGCTTCACAATAATTTCTTCATGGCCACATCGACATTTTCATTTAAGGAAAAAAAGAGAGAGTATCTTACTCGAGAGGCCAATTGCCTGAAAAATAGATTTAGGGACCTGATTGCATAGATTCAAAATGTTCTGGGATTACCTCACTTTTTTTCCTCATGAATTAATGAAAAATAGCAAGTCTCATAAAGAGTAGCGCAGAAGAATTTGCGCCTGCACCCGCTAGAGAAATCTGATACACACAGGTTACTTGATTTGAATTAAGTGAGACTAATTATACTAAGGCATATAAGGATGGTACTCCTACGCACATTGAGCATTGATACATATCCTCATATTGCCGCATTATATAAGGCCGAACTTGAAAGCTTTATCACCTTGTTCACCCACCAAAGTGACAGTGTTGCCTCTATCTGATTGAACATAGCTCTAGGAAGAGAGCAATTTGTGACATCCAATTCTTTTGTGCTTCGACTAAGCTGACGGAGAGCCATTGTTCTTAGTCACATTACAGAACCCAAGCTTTCTTTGAATCAGATTTCCAATAGCTCATTGATTGCAATTTGTCTTAATGAGCATCATACAAGTCGAAAGAAAAAAAAAAAGAAGCAAGGGAATTTTATTTGGATTTAAGTAAATTAATAGTAGTCAAGAACATGTGCGCATCGCTGGCTTATGCTAGTTTAAAATACATACGGATACGGATGGTAAATGATAATCAACTATCATCTTTAAGCAAAAGATCTCCAGTCATATATTTTCCCTATAAATTTGCATTTGGGTAAATAAGAATAAATATATAACAACGAGAGAAGAGAAAACTTAATAAATTTTATCATACAACGTGTGGAAACCCAATGCAAAGAGTTTTTCCCCGATTTTTTATAGCTGATTTACGTGCACAGAGAGAGAGAGAGAGAGAGAGAGAGAGAGAGAGAGAGAGTAATTTGGTCAAAAGATGTACTTTAACTAAAATTGGTGTGGAAATAACCTCGCTTTGTTGCTATTCTGTAAAATAAGGTATCTGATTTTAATTATTTCATTAAAATATTTATTTTAATGAAATAATTAAAATAAAATATACCTCAGCACCGACGCCACCGTGCGTTTCCGCCCCACCGATCACAGCATCTTCATCTGCGGCCACCTCCCCTAGCTGCTGTCGTCCGTCAGAGACGAGTCAACAACGCAAGGAAGGAGACCGCCGCTTCCCTTCTTTCTATCGCCCGCAATTTTCCAACTCAATGGACACATCCCCACCCAGCTGTCACAAGACAGGCTGATAAGTCAACAATAAATGCACGGAGAGGGAGAGAAGACCAGAGCCAGGCGGCGAAGGACAGAAGAACCATAAAGCACGACAAACCATTTCTCTTTCTTCTTCTTCGCGTGATCCCGCTTCCTTTTTCCTGTTTTGCTCGTTTCTCTGCGTGACCAACTCCCTCCCAGATCGCACGTGCAGCCACAATCACACCGTGCAACCACAGAAGACGCCCTCAAACTCAGCTGCTCGCCTTGCCGCACCGTCGCCTCAGCTCGGACAGCAGTAGCTTGGGATTTCCGAGAGTTCGCAGAACCGCGACCACACCTCATTTAGGATAAGAGGCAAATAAATTACTACCGGTTTATGTTTCATAGGTTAATTTCCATACATCAAGGTCGATTTCCCCGAGTTTTACTTGCCAAGATCAATTTCATGCTTAATTATGTTCATCAACGGTTTCAGGATATACATGTTGAAAGTAATATTAATAATTTAGTACATTGAATATGTTAATATGTTGTCTTAATGCTGGATATTCAAGGGTGCCTTGATTTGAGCTTAATTGACACGAGTCATGGACGAATCTAAGGTTATGCCGTTTTTCGGGTCTATTTACTGTAGACCAATTTTGCTAATTTTGTGCAGGTTTTTGTGGTACAAATTTGATGGGACTTTCTTCACGAAAGTTGTGCATTTTGGCTTGTTCTATTACATACTTAAATTTCAGATTTTTCAGACTTTATATGTGCAAAATATATTTCAAAAACTGTGCGGGTCCAAAATTGTTTTATAAGCTGTTTCTGGACCTTTGCTTGTTTTCCATTTTCTACCGGATTTTTGACAAACAATTTGGACTAGTGTCCTCATGAAAGTTTTAGACCCCATCTTAAGCTATAATGTGGAATTTTTTCATGATTTTTGGAATTTACAAAATACGATTCCCTGAACCTGTTGCAATCTGGTTTTGTGTCCTATTTTGATCCGAACATCAGAAAATTATTTGGGCCTGTACAAGCTAAACTAGACCTTGAGTCCTTCACGAAAAATGTTCCTCGGAATCTTGTCCACGTGTGTTAAATTTTCGTGATTTTTCAAACGGATTTGCTTGTTGAATTGCCACTGATTTCTAAGGGTAGGCGAACTGCCTTTTTGATTGATTTTGGGACTTTGGAGTTTCCCTTTTTGCATGTGTCTTTTGGCGGAAATACGATAACCAACAGTCCTACATTATTTTTCTGGTTTCAAATGAACGAAGGATTGATGATCGTGAAATTGAGTTGGTCTCTTTGTTTTAACTCATTTGATGACTTATTTAAATTGAATTATGGAATTGCTGTACCATGAAATGAGTGTGTGATTTGAGAATGCTATCAATCTTTTGGACAACAATGCCTCGAGTGTTAGAAGAGATGCCTGGAGGGGTAACTAGGTTCCTCCGAATGTTTAGGGGTATAACACGGTTCTCCTAGATGTCCTTGCAATGTTGGATAGGTACAAGATGTCCAGAGAATAACGGTGTCCCTTGGAAGATGGTAGCAATCAATTCATAGTAAAAATGATGAATTGCATTTCTAGATTTCATTCAAGATTTACTAGGTAACGATTTTTAGAGAAAATGTTTTTCACTTGTTATCTTAATTTTGGTAAAGGTTGTCAAGCAAGTTGATATTATAATGACTTTTGTCACATAGGCTGGTTAGTAATTTTCTTATGGAGTGTTATCCTCACTTTTGGTGGATGATCAGTTGACATGTCTCTCCCACCTACTCCCCCATGATCCCACACGGTGCCCCAGCGGATTTTACGTGGCACCAGATCAAGATTGTTGAACCTGACCTCTTAAATGTCGTGTTTTACCGATACGTGTTCACCTTGACGATCGACAACGGAGCACCTACGAGACCTGTGCTCCTTAGCTTCGTCGCACTGTGCGCTCTAGTGAGTGGGCGTGTCATGGGCCCCCTCCCCCTTTACGATCACGACAATGGGTTAGGGGACAGCAGTAGCACGGTTGAGTGATGGAGGCAGGCGGACAGAGGAGTTTTTGGGACGTGGATGATTTTTGATGGAGCCGGGGGAAGAATTAGATGACTATGTGTATAATTAGGTTGGGATGGGATGACAAATGTTTAGCTGGATGTGGTCAAGAGTACTGACTCTTTTATTTTCTCTAGTATACCCAACCCCATCACCTAATATACATAAATAAGAGCAAAAGAACACCTAGAATGCCAAAATTTGGCACGGAAATACTTATGTGTCAAAAATTATGAAAAATACGCTTAAATGTTACTTTTTTTTGAAAAATGAGATATTTGAGTACAAAATCTGACAAACCTTCCTAGAAATGAAAATTCTATGTGACAATTTTTTATTAATATTATTCACCTACTTAGCTCGTCGGAGAGCTGACTTAATAAAGAAAAGCCAAAATGGCGTTGTTTTATCTTAGATTTGGATTTTAATATAAATATTAATTTAATTTAATTTAAAATCAAATTATTACGTTAAAAAAAAAAAAACAGATTTGATTGCAGAATGGTGAGGGCTCAGCCCTTGCCGTAGCCTCCCTGACGTTGCTGGAAGGACTGGCAATGATGGAGAGGCGGCAGTGAGGGCTAAGCCCTCGCCTTTACAAACTTCATCTTCTTCCTTTTTTTAAATATAATTTTAAATTTAAGTTAATTAATATTTATATTAATTATCTAACCATGTTAGCAAAATGATGTTATTCTTACACTTATCTACCATGTCAATATACGAAACGACATTGTTTTGTACTTGTTTCATTGGAAAAATGCAACGTATGCAATTTGACCGGATTTTCTCGGTATTGGCACTTAATTGATCTATTTTGGTTCGATTTCGACATTCAAGTGTCATTTTCCTAACTTTTGACACTTAAATCTCTCCCGTGTCAAATTTTGGCTCTATGTGTATCCGAGTGTCTTTTTTCATTCATGTCAAGCTACAGATGGGGAAAACCAACTAGGGCATGATGTTAGGGGTAATGGAGATGTTGAAGTGTTTGGTTATGAAGTATTATAGGGCAAAAGGACATCCAAAAAGAAAGTATCGATAAAAACAAAAGAAGAGAGTCCAACACGATAATATCCAGTCCTAGTTGTGTAAAACCTTCCTTACCAAAAAAGAATTCGAGCTCCTCACGCCGTCCCTACGCTAAGCCGATCGCCGTTGCTCGTCGTCGCCGCTGGGTGTGCCCATAGCCGAGTCTGACGAACCAAGCTTGCTGAGCTGCTTGGGGTGCTGCTGCGACCAAGTCCCAGGCCAGTCGCCGCCGCTGGTCGCAACCATCTTCGTTGGGCGTCGCAGAAGAGAGACGAAGGAGCAATCCGGGTCGACGACTAGGAACCGGGTTGGGCGTGTGGGTCTCAGCCGGGTAGGGTTCCGGCAAATCTGGGTCCGATTATGCATGGGCTGAGCTTACGCGGGCCTGGGAAGATGTGGGCCTATTTAGTCTTTAAAAAAAAAAAGAAGAAGATTTGTGGGCTTGGAATGTTTTTAAAAAGGAGGCTTCGTTTGGGCCCGTATTTCAGGCCCATTCCGGGCCCCTGGCTTCGGCGAACCGGGTCGGTCTCAACCCGGGAATCTGACCCGGGTCATTTTTAATATTATATTATTATAATAAAAAATCAAGAAATAAAAAATAAAAAAAAATAATTTATTTTTCAGAAATCAGAAAAATGCAAAAATATTCTATGTTTTCCCAAAAAGTCAGAAGAAGTAAAAAATGATGTATATTTAAAAAAAAAGATAAAAAAATCCAAAAATACTTTTTATGTTCAATAAAATAGAAAAAGACCAAAAATATGTTTTTCTCCACAAATGCATGGAAAATCCTTGAAAATCCAAAAAGCCTTAGGTTTAAATGAGATTAGGTATTGGAAGGGCATTAGTGATTGATTAGTGTAATCAAGTTCCCGATCGTAATTTTTCTAGTTGCGTAGGAGTGAAATATTTCTCTCAATATTTCGTTTGGATTTCTAATCAACTCACTCAAAATTGATTAGTGATGACTCCTATTTAATATTAACTTACAGGTTAAAAACTCATATCATAAATCGTGAATTGGTGGGCTTGGAAAAGCCCAAACTAAGTCTAATAGACTTAACGAGCTATTAGCCTCCGCAGGCGCCCGCGCAATAGGGCGCCAAAAAAGAGGTCGCAACAATAATTCACGTTAGGTTTGGGTGTTTTTTTTTTTTTGGCAGCCATGTCAATTGAATTTGACCATATTTCATGTCAAAATGTCAGAGATTTGGTTAGAAAAATTTGAAAGTATGAGGAATAGTGATTAGAAAAGTAATTTTTCAAAAAAAGAAAAAAATGAGAGAGAGGGAGAGATAGAGAAACGTGGCCTTAATTGGATGTGCAAAGCTTTTCAATGAGACATTTATATTGGGGTAATGGGCCAAAGCCTAATCAATAAGTTTATTGGATCGGCGTGCAAAGAGTTATGGGGGAGTCTAATGTACAAGAAGGTCCACCTTTTTCGTTCATGGACTTTTCGCATCCGTTGATCAGGTTCTTCGGGCTCAGTGAGACCAGAACTTCGAAATTTGCTTCACCAGCTCCTCCCAGCGTGCAAACATAGTATTACTGTTCCGCGCGAAATGCCTCCACAACTTTTTCGATAGATATCCGGGCGGTCCACAATGAGGGACAAGATCAGCCATTATGAATAGCCGGAGGTTCTTCATCTTTTTGAATGAGTCTGCATTCATGATCAAGTCTTTTATGCCAACCTTTCCTAGTTTAATACCTTCAATGGCATTGGTTCCCTATCAGAACAAGATAACAATTATTATGCATATTGGGAGCACTTGAAAATCAGCAAATATGTAAACTCTTCCAAAAAATAACAAGTCTTAGAGTAATGTTTAAATTTGTTTTGAAACCGTGCTGCTCCGAAAACCATTATTAAACCAGTAGTTTCTAAATGAAGATGTGAAGATGCCTTCATCTTATGTCAGGTAATTCAGCAATCAGTTCGACAATAAGCAAAGTTTAAGGAGAAAATTAACAAAGCACAAAATAAGAGCGTAAACCCTAATAGGCAAAAATAAAAATTGCATTTGTCTCTCTCCTAATTATGCAACCTAAAGTTTTTTACACCACATGTAAATGCGAGTCCACAAAAAGAAGATGCACGTAGGTGCTTAAATTAATTTACGTTTTCAGGACATGCATAAACTCTTACCAAATTTTGCCTAATCACTTGTAGAACATCTTCATGACACCATATTCGACTTCGCTTGCTGGGATAATCAGGGCACTCTTGAATCACCATTTGTCTGCCCATTTCTTGAAGCAAATCATGCATCCATACTTTGTTATTTTCATCAATGTATATGAGAGACTTTTGAGCTAAAATATCAATCCCACTAGTGGCATAGACACCACATTGTTCTAGAGACTTGATGATCACTTCTTTTTCATATCCATTAAGAAAACATGCGATGTCAAGGAAAATCATCCTCTCATTAGCCTCCAAGCCATCGATAACAATCCTCAGTATGTCATGAACCTTTCCTTGAGGGATTTCTTTCAGTCGATCAAAAACTCTTTGCCATTCTTTGACGGTTTTGCCGCTCAAGAAAGAACCCATCACGGTTAGCACCAATGGAAGGCCTTCGGAAAAACTCATGAAGCAATTTGAGAGCATCCTATAGTCATTTTTTGGATACCTTTCTTGGAATGCATTCCAACTAAAAAGCTCAAGAGCTCGTTCATCATTCAATGATCTTACCTCATAGATATCTCCACATAGACCCTCAAATAAGGTTTCTTCGTGTCGAGGGATAAAAATGACTCTACTTCCCATGCCTAAGTTTATTGCCTCGATAAGATGGCATAGTGGCTCCGACAACCCTTCAACATCATCAAACACCAACAGAACCCTTTTGTTGTTAAACTTACTCCTCATGAAGTTTATTACCTCATGAATATCAATGCAAAACTCCGAATCTCCATTGCCAAAGATGTCATCAAAAAGTGTCTCCTGCATTTTGAGGAGGCTCTCTTTGCTCGATATGTCCTTCACATTCACAAGAAAGCAACTCCGATCAAATTGAGCTGCAATTCGGTGGTACAGAGCTCTGACAAGTGTAGTCCTACCGATTCCCCTACAGCCGGAAATTCCCAGGATTCGGACCTCCTCAACCTCTAATTGGAGTAAGGCAAACAAGGCTTGTACCTGAGAATCTAACCCAACTGGATGGAAAGAAAGCTGGGTCGTGTATGAGTAGCTCAGTCTCCTTGAGATTTTCTCCACGACGGATTGGATGAATTCAGCTTCAAGTCTGCAAATTGTCAACAACAAAAGGTGTGACTCTAGTTATTTGCATTTGTAAAAGATAAAGAAAATAGTGGCATGTGAGAGGTTGACATGTGCTCTCATTGGAGTGGCACATCTCCCTCTCTTTCATGTTTTGACTTTCCTTCTTTTCTTCTTCTTCTTATTTTGGAAAAAAAAAAAAAAAAAAATCCTTTCTGCTACTTTTCTGCCGATTGGAAATATACATTTCTATAGTAGTTTGCATATGTCACACTTTTTTTTTTTCTCCCGAAAATATTGACTATATCCTTCTTGAGAAATTCAAATTAATCACGAGACTAAAATATTTAAAAATGCCTCCCTCCATTTTAAATATAAGGCATGTTAATCAGATATCCCAATTTTACATGTGTCGACAATAAAATATGCCATTTGAACTTTCTCAACAAGATATCCATGAAGATTAATAGCTTTTAAACATGACCCACGTCATTGATTAAAAGTTTCAGTTCAACGTTATGTTAAAGTCAATTGAGATTTGATTTAAGCGTCCAGATTATATCCGTTGAATTATTTTATATAGTAAAGATCACCCTGTAATTAAATGATGTCGAATAAATTGTAGAGAATTAGAAGATAATACAAGTGAGAACTAAATTGGATAGGTCGCTTGCCACTCATAGGAATCTACCTAAGAGATAAGAGCAAAATAAAAAATCCTTCTTATTCTCAAGTCAAAGGCTAAATGAATTATTACTCAAAACAAGTCTACCTTCTTATTCATCATAGTATGCTTATGTAGACAATTTTGGAACAACCCTCCACAAATGAGTAATTACTAAGACTCTTTGGGAAAACAAAAAGACTCATAGGAAAGATAAACTAGGTAACATCGACAATTAAATAAGAACTTTAGAAACTTTAAATGACATTTACTAGACCTTGAAAATATAAGAAATAAATGCTGCTTGGTGCATTTAACCACAATTTTCTTGTTCCAATGTACTGAATTAATGGCCTTCGAGTGAATGGGGACACTCTTCAAATGCATGACTACCAAAGTATCGGTATGGTTACTGAAGTATCACTAACAACACGAGGTTACCGAAGTATCGGTAACACTTTCGTAGAACCGCTGTCATCTAGGAATGCTCCGGCATCACTAAATGAAAGTTAGGTAAATACATTTTTTCTACTATCCATAACCCTTCATGAATGCTAGAGATTTTTAGGATATTTTCTTTTATTTTCACTATCTATTTTGATTATGCATTTTTTATTTGATTTCTTTTGATTCTTTTAGATAGCCATCTAATAGAGCCTATAATTAGGCTCTCTATATACTCTTTTCTATACATCGAAATTTACCAGATTCCTCTCTTCTGCATCATTTTCCGCAAAAGTCTAATTTGAAGAAACACTTAATTGAGTTCATTCAATGATATCATGTTACAACATTAACCGTATTGGCCGCATTGCCCAATCAAGCCTATTATCACGAAGGTGGCTTTTCTTTCGATGCCAGCTACACATGCTGTGTTGCTTAGTAACTATTTCTCAAGTCATTAATATAGGCTACTTGATATCATTGAATGACACTAGCCGTATAGGCCGTGTTGCCCAATTACAACGTTGTAAGCTAGCCACATTGGCTGCGTACTATGTACCCTCCAATTCTCGATGTTTCGCCCGCCGTGTTTATAAGTCAACACCACCATCAGGCTCGTTGCCATCAAAACACCACCTCATTCGCTACATCTAAATTTCTAGACATTGTTTGAATTGATTTCAAACTCAAGATGACTTGGTTAAAATGAGTTTGAGGGAGGGAGAATGTTAAAGATTTTGGATATCTTCTAGAGATATATAGGATATTCTCTGGTTTTGATTGTGCATATCTAATTTAATTTTCTTTAATTTTCTTAAATAGTCATCTAATAAAGGCTATACATAGGGTCTCCATGTACTTCTTTTATAATTGAAATATATACAAATTTCAAATCCCTCTCTTCCGCATCATTTTTCTTAACTACGAGGAAACACTCAAATGACTACTTCGTACTAAATAAGTCATTCTACAAACCTCTAAAATATAATTACTTTTCGTGAGATTTAGTATAGCCACTATGGAATATAATATGCATTGACTGGACATTCAGAACCATAAACCGATGCGAATTTCATGTTTACTTAAATTTATAAATAAGTCAATGTATAAAAAGTTCACGAATGTAACAATTAAGTATACTTGGAGAGTTATTTCCATTAATCTATATGATTTATGCATAGCAGGGATTTGTTAGACTAGCACTCTAGTATTATAATCAGTAGAATGATCTGAACATGTTGGACTGTGGTTTATACTTTCCATTGACATAAAGGCATGGGGTCTTGCTCCCTAGTGAGAGAATTAACATGTAACAAATTATTCTTGAACAAGTATTTAAGTAAATGTACAATAAATCTATCTTCTAAAACACACAGCAAGCTCTTTTGAGGTCAACATTCCATAGATAGCAATCCTTGCTTATGCATATATGTGCAAAAGGTTACATATATGCAACAAACAAGTCGTTTAAGCAACAAAGTAAAAGAAGCCGGGATAGAAATACGAAGATGAAAGCATTCTGTAAGCCCACCGAAAAAGAGTTTCCACTATAGAAAGTTTCTTGAACAGACAAGCATATAATATAGAAAGTTTAGAGAGAGAGAGAGAGAGAAAGCAATCATTGGTTATGCATATATGTACAAAAGGTTACATATATTCAATAAACAAATCGTTTAAGCAACAAATTAAAAGAAGCCGGGATAGAAATAAGAAGATGGAAACATTCTGGAAGCTCACCGAAAAGGAGGTTCCACCGAAGAAAGTTTCTTGGACAGACAAGACAACCATAAAATATAGAAAGTAGAAGAGAGAGAGAGAGAGAATAGAGAGAGTAAACCACAAAAAAATTTATGAGCTTTTATTTAATAAAGTTTAAACTTAATATTGAATTCTCATTCCTAGAAAGCGAGCGAAGACAAACATTTTATATGGGTGATCCTAAGTAGCTAATCAATGTCATGGACTCAGATTGGAGATGATGCCAGTTAAATACCCATAAACGTAGCCCGGCACATAACACTCCCGAGCATCGAATCCAATTTCCACAACACCTCCTAAAATCAGATGCAAGATGCCGGTGAACAATGCCCGACATCAATTTGGGATCCCGGTTCAACCATTAAAGGCAGGTGCCATAACTCTCCTTTGTCGGGATGAATCGAGTCAAAGCCCACTCATCAACGGCATCGAAGAAAGCGGCTTCTTCAATCTCTCCGCTATACTATGAAACTCCTGCGTCCAATCCCGAAAAGATGATTGCGCTGTCTTTACCGGCATTTTTTGAAAATTTCGACTACGGTCTTGGAGACCCTGCGAAACATAACCACCGCAACACAAAATTTCAAAGGATCCCATCGGATCTGCACGCATCATCGGCTCGGCAGCAAATGCAAGTAAAAGCAATGCCCCAACCATCCAACCCCAGAGACCTAAATCTGTGATACTCTAACTGGGTCCCGCAGTTAGAACAACACGAAGATCTGTCTCTGAAACCCTAGCTGGGTATCGCATTCCAAGCAACAAAAAGATTGACAACGTCTGGACTTGCGAACAGCTAGGGTTTGGCCGTGCAAGATGTCTTGACTTGCCCGCTTTGGTCCCTTTCAATATTTAGAAAAATACGACCAAAAAAAGAAAAAAAATTAGAAAGCAGGGGACTTGTGACAAGCTAAAATAGTGAAAGACGCTCATATGCTTCGGATTCACCCATTTGTATGTTTTCAACAATAGGACTCAAAGTAAGTGAGAAGAATAAACTTGTATGTTTGTTTAGTTATGAAATACCAAATATGAAGTGAGGGTTACTGCTGGAAAAAAAAATCAGTTCTTTTTCTTTTCCTTCAAGGCTTATCAGAAGGTCATCTATCCTTTAGTTCAGATGAACACTTCTAATTTGCTATATATGGAGGAAATCAGCACATGCTGGAACATACGGTTCGGGGCTAAAATATGATAAACACTAAGAGAAGATGGTTGTTAACGAAGATAAGAGACGTTGTCTAGAAGGGTAACTTTTTTATTTTGGTGTAAAATGTAAATACCAAAAAGAAAAATGTTAAGGAGTGTACGTTTAAAAATTGCAATAGCACAAAATGTCATTGTTGTTTCCCGCAATCCGTGAAAATCGAAACGCCAAATATCAGTTTTGTTACCCTGCAATCCGGATAATTTGAAACTTTAACAATTGTCATAGCCAAAAATGTTTCTAGTTTCCTTGTAATCCGTAAAAATTAAACTTTTAACAAATGCAATAGCATAAAATGTAGGTTTTATTCCATGCAATCCGTAAAAATTGGAACTTTAACAATTGTCATAGCACTAAACGTCACTAGTTGCCCTGCAATCCTTAAAAATCGAAACTTTAACAATTGTAATAACACAAAATGTCGTTTTGTTTCCCTGCAATCTGTAAAAATCATAACTTTAACAACTATCATAGCACAAAATGTTGCTAGTATCCCTTCAATCCCTAAAATTCGAAATTTTAACAATTATCGTAGCACAAAATGTGGGTTTTCCTTTTTACCAAAAAAAAAAAAAAATGTGGGTTTTCTTTCCCTGTAAACCGTAAGATTGAAACTTTAACGATTTTCATAGCACAAAATGTCGCTAGGTTTCCTAAGATCCATAAAAATCGAAACTTTAACAATTGTAATAGCAAAAAATGTCAGTTTCGTTTCCCCGCGATCCGTAAAAATTGAAACTTTAACAAATGTAATAGCTCAAAATTTTGGTTTTGTTTCCCCGCAATCTGTAAATGTGGAAACTTTAACAACTGTTAAAGCACTAAATGTCGCTAGTTTCCCTGCAATCTATAAAAATCGAAACTTTAAAAATTGTAATGACACAAAATGTAAGCTGCATTCCATTGAAATCGTAACTTTAACAATTGTCATAGCACAAAATGTCGCTAATTTTCCTGCAATCCGTAAAATTTGAAATTTTAACAATTGTCATGGCACAAAATGTTGGTTTTCTTTCCTTGCAATTCATAAAAGTCGAAACTTTAACAATTATCATAGCATGAAATGTCACTAGTTTCCCTGCAACTTGTAAAAATTAAAATTTTAACAATTGTAATAGCACAAAATGTCGGTTTAGTTTCCCTACAATACCTAAAAATTGAAACTTTAGCAATTGTCATAGCACAAAATGTTGGTTTCCTTCCTTGCAATCCGTAAAATCAAAACTTTAACTATTGCCATAGCACAAAATGTCAGTTTTGTTTCCCTGCAATCCATAAAAATCGAAACTTTAACGATTGATATAGCATAAAATGTTGCTACTTCCCCCGCAATCCATAAAAATCGAAACTGTGACAATTGTAATAGCACAAATGTCGGTTTTTTTTCCCTGTAATCTGTAAAAATCGAAACTTTAACAATTGTCATAGCATAAATTGTCGCTAGTTTCCCTGCAATCCGTAAAAATTGAAACTTTAACATTTGTCATGACACAAAATGCCGGTTTCCTTCCCTAAGATCTGTAAAAATCAAAACTTCAACAATTGTCACGGCACAAAAAGTCTGTTTCCTTTTCTGCAATCCATAAAAATTGAAATTTCAACAATTGTCACAGCACAAAATTTCGATTTTGTTTCCCCGCAATTTGTAAAAATTGAAACTTTAACAATTTTCATAACACAAAATATACATTTTGTTTCCCGGTAATCCGTAAAAATCGAAACTTTAACAATTGTAATAGCATAAAATGTTGGTTTGTTTTTCTGCAACACGTGAAAAGATGCTGCAGTGTAATCTCTTTGACGGACCAAGTAATTGACTTGGAATCCTATTCTAGGGAAGTTTGTTTCCTAGTTAAAGGATTCCAACCGTTTCCAAATATTCGTGCTGCCCATAGACCAAAAGATTGGGAGAGAGTTAGTACCTGTTTCCGAGAGACCAACCGGTGAGATTGCCGGCCTTTCGGAGAGCAGCTCTCCAACTCTGGACCTTGTCGGCATCCTCTTGCCCGAAACCCTTCTCGCTTTCGCCAATCCGCGTGAAAGGTCCGGACTGCTCACGCATCTCTCTGGGATCGACATCCACGAAAATAAGGAACACCAGCTGGCCTCTCTTTTCCTTGCACTCGAGGATCTTCTCCAACTCTTCCAGGCACCATGGCGAGGAGGCATAGGTCTGAGAGATGACCACAATCGCGCTCCTCGAACGCTCTATCGCTTCGTTGATTGCTGGTGCAATCTCTAGTCCTTTTTCTAGACTGTAGTCGACGAAGGCACTTATCTTGTTCTTCTGGAAAGCACCATGGAGATGGCTCACGAAGTTGCGCGTGTCAGAATGTTTGTAACTGATGAACGCATCGTGAACCCACGGAGGAGGGATGGAGGAGGAGGCCACGAAGAATTGTGGCCTGGCTCTTAGGCTATGTCTAACAGAAGAGAAGTGGAGGGGAAAGGAAGAGGGCAAAGAGATGGAAAAGGATTGCCGTTGGAATTGTGCCGCTCGCTTGTTTAGGAGGCTTGGATACAATGGAGAAAGAGGAGAAACAGGAGGGAAAAGCCTGCTGTTGAGTTGGTCAAATTGAATCATGATCCTACTAAAAGTTGCCATTGGAAACCCGTAAGAGTCCTGGGCTCATTATGATGGAATTCGAATCCTGGGCTCTCTCTCTCTCTCTCCCTCTCTCTCCCTCTCCCTCTCCCGGCTCATTATGATATGAATTTTACTATAGGGAACACTGAAACGGAGAAAGTGGCTGGACGGTGGACAGCTTTCTCCGCCCGTCGCCTTTCCATTTGTGAAAAGGGATCTTTAATCCGGCGGCGCTCTCTTTCCCGCCCAGGAAGGGGGATATCCAGGTCTATCGGGCAGTGACATGCATCATATCTACTAGAATCCAATGATTAGAAAAGTGGAAATGCATTTGCCAAATTCACTGTGTGAGTATAGGGTCTTATACTTCCATTTGACATGCTAAAAAGTCATGTCCATTTATATCATTCTCAAATTTACCAATGTCAATATTTCTAGACAAGTCGATCCATGTTTAAAATTATCATCCCTCATGTCACCAATTTGTTCAGAAATCCCTCAAACTCACTACATGTTCATTTTTTCTTTTTCAATTTATACACTTTGATTGAATCTAATTACCTTTTTGATGAATATCAATGTGATAGATATGTACCTAATTCTTTTGACATGATATCATTGTTACATGGCCACTATATCAATATTTTAATAAAGAAATTTATCAAATATTGTCAAAATCACCGTGCATCCATTGTATAAAAAAGAAAAGCATTGAGTAATCAAAAAATTGAAATTTAATCGCTTGAATGTGAAATAAGCTAAAACTCAGTTATCATTAGTCAAATTTACCAATCCAAAGGTATGTTAGTATGTCTTTTACCTATTAATTACTTTCCTTCTTTTTAGAATTATTAAGCATTGTTTATGTATTATTTTGGAGCAATTTTGACCTGTTAATAAAGTTGTTCAATTTCCCAATAAGTTTTTTATTATTGAATAATATCACCGCTCTACAATTCCCGTTGCCAATTACAACTAGAATAGTTTGTGGCCGTTATCCTAGGGCGGTTCTTTTAAGAAGATCGCTCCATTTATTTCGTGAAACTGAGTAATTTAGAAAATATTTTTTGAAAAAACGATTGCTTATGTCACTTATAAAAATGAATAAACAAATCATATTTTCAATGTTTGCAAAAATATTTAGACATAAATTGCCATTAATAATGATAACATTCTTCATTAGGTAATTATTTCACGCAATATAAACGATTATTTTTAGAAAAATATTTTTCAAATCACTTTTTCGTGAAACAAATGAAGCCTTTAAAAGTCTTTTTCATTATCCATTGCTTCTAGTTTAACTCAGGTATTTAAGTAGTCAATAAAAAAAGACAAAAGCTGTATTACGAAACATAATGTATGAGTTTGTCGTCATCCATTTTTTGAAATATTTAATAAATGCATTTCTTTATTCACTCTTTTTTTTATACACTGATTCAAATTATTTGAATTAAAAAACTTAACAATTTCACGAGTGTTGTCTTTATTGTTCTACTTTTGGTTAGTTTTTATAAGAGATAAGTGCATTAGAATTCCTAAAACTTATCACAAAAGTGCAGTTGAGTCCTAAAAATTTCAAAAAAATACAATTAAGTTCTAAAATTTGTCACAATAGTGCAATCGACTCATAAAATTTTTAAAAAGTACAATCAAGTTCTAAAACTTATCACAGAGGTGCAATCAAGTTCTAAATTTTTTTAAAAAATATTATCAATGAAATGACTTGATTTGATCAATTTGATAAATTTTAGGATTTGATTATATTTTTTTGAAAATTTGATAAATCCCTTTTTTGTAGAGCAACTTTCTTTATTAGTTTAAAATTTTTAATTTTTTATTAATTTGGATGAAGAGATTTTGCATTATCAATAATTAATGGATTTAGTTAAACTATATCATTCAGGAATATATTTAGAGTTAAGAAATTTTGTTTAAAATAAATCATGTCAGTTAAAAGTATATTTGAAGACAATTTATTTAATTTATTCATTATTCTCTATGGTTTAAACTTAGTAGGAGATAAAATATGGATTTATACTTTCTTTTTGTCCATTTCACGCAATTTAAACTCATTTATGGATAGAAGGTTAGAAATAACATATCATTAAATTAAACGTTTATTGACTGAATGCAGGCCACATGACAAAACTGTATCACGTGTCTTGTCACATGACGGTCTTGTCATTTTGCAATAACAAAGACAAAGTGAATTTCCATGAGGCAAACATAGGAAGAAACATTCTTTTGGCTCAAACTTTAAGTATATACGATAGAATAGATTTGGCGATTCTTATCATTGTATGAGAGTTTCAAAAATTTGAAAAACAACGACATTCATCTTAAAAGTGTTTATATTATTAGTTTTGTATGGGTTTCGCTTCCAGCTTACTGTCCCCACAAAATCTCAAAATCAACTTTCGCCAACTTTATTTTGAGTTTATTTTCCCCTTTTGCTTGGCATAATATGAGCATAGTATATTTTCCTTATGTTGACACAATACATTTATTGTCCTTCATAGCACCTTTATGCGAAATAGGTTTTTGGGTACATGAAATTTGCTTATAATGCATTTTGCATTATATACTTTAAATTGTTTGCAGAATACGTGGGCGAACAATTAATTGCAACTGAAATTATATTCAGACTAAAATTCGGTATTCATATCCCTTATAGTTCTCCGTTAAAATACTTCAAGTTGGAAAGAAAAAAGGTACAGCTGAAAATTGACAAGTATGTCATTGCAATTCTGCAATAATCCCTGATAGATTTATTATATTATTTATAGATGAATGTGTATTTCGTATCATTTGCTAAGAGTTATTTTGCGACATTTAGGAGGAGTGCCTCGGCGAGGGGACCGTTACGCCAAGTTATGCATACATTATCTACGCATATAAAGATTTTATTTTGAAATATCAATAGACTAAATTTTTAAGTTGGTGGAACAAATTCTGGCATCTGTTATAAAAAGAAAAATTAAATGTTTGAAAAGCTATATTTCATGAGTGCACATTTTCCGGCTAAAATTTTTAGTAGTAAAAATACTGTAGCACTAAAATTATAATAATTTTCCAAGTTGATGAGAACAAGTTGTTGGATCTTACATTAGATGATGATACGTGTCACTAAAAATAAGTTTGAATTTTTCTGAAAGGTTGAAATTTAGGTTGATGGAGCAAATTGTTGAAGTTTTAATATATAATAGGGTTAATACCACAAAAAACCCTAAACTAATACACCTATAGTAAACTTACCTCCATTAGTTATTGTTAAATTTTATAGTCAAATTACTAAGTAAGATGACATGTGACAGTTGATATTTGTATTAGTTTAAGGTTTTACCCTCTGTTTGTTACATATGTACTAGTTTATGGTTTTTCTTGTTTTTAATCCAATTTAACAGAAACTAACGGATGATAAATTTGTCACAAATGTATCGGTTTAGAGTCTTTTTTAGTTAAAAAAAATTAGGTTGGAGTAAATTTGTCAAGGTGTACCGTTGGGGTTTTTCATGATCAAAAAATTAGTTTAGGGTAAATTATCACAAGCGTACCGGTTTTGGGTTTTTCGTGATATTAACCCCAAATAATATTAAAATATCAGTAAAATATCACGTGGCATGGTAGTCCATATTTGAAAAATGAATGATGTAATATGACTTTAATAAGACGATAACACATATTTTGCGTACAAATGAAAATTAGCAAGATAATAACGAGTTACCCATTAACACAAACCATTTATTGAAGAAAAAAGTTACTTTAAAAAGGCGATATAACATGATAGTGCATATTTCATCAATACATGAAGTTGAAGGATCTTTAAAAGAAATTATAGCTCATCTCTAAAAATTAAATGAAAGAACCGTCATTATAAAACTTTTACAGAATATCTTTAATGAGTCATATTAAATGAATAAATCTGACAATGAATATAATCAACGATGACCTTTATGATTAGATGCATAATCAAAGATAACTCCTAGTACTTTGCAATCTAGATATTTTTTTGAAAGAGTTGGTTAATATATGGGTACCTGATGTAACAATATTTTTGCATAAATAAAAGATGTTAGTTGATCATTGGAGAAACTAAACAATATGATAGCCCATATTTGATGAATATTTATTATTAGTGGATTATTAAAAAAAAATTACACGGTGGTTTTTACAAATAAGATGAATATAAGAAAAGTATTTAAAATAAATTTTACCCAAACATAATCAAATCATAATATTAGTTGAATAATAGTACATTTTAATATATTACACATTTCCCTTGTTTCATTAATAAATATGACCAAATGTGCAATTAGTGATGACCCCTATGATTAATGGGGAAAATTGTCTAAAAAGTCCTAAACCTATTGCACTTTTGCCAATTCAATCCTAAAATTAATCCTATTACTTTATAATTCATGGTGATAATTAATTTCCCTCGATAATTAGTGAGAATAAACTTTGAATAATGGATTATACTAAATTTATAAAATGAGATTTTGAAAAAGTTTGAATGTTGCAACGGAATTCGGTTAGTCTTGAAGAAGTTCTCAAAATAAACTCCACAAATAAATGATACTGACCTATCAATAAAAAAGTTATTCCTCATCAAAAAATATTAATGATACATGTTTCTTTTTGGGTCGAAATAATGACACATATTTCACAAATAAATGGATATTATACAATGATTAAAATTAGCAGAATAACGTAAAAGTCCCCTATGGTTTAAAAAAAAAAAAAAAAAAAAAAACATAAGAAGTCATGCGCCGAAGGGTTGGACAAGATGAGGTAATTAATATTAGATGCGCAAAGAAAATTAAGTCAATACTCTGTCTATGCTCTGTCTATGCCGCAGCCTTAATTAAACCCATCGTCATTCTATTATCACAGATGGTCCCGTCTGGTTTATTTTCACAAAAGTTGTTGATGCTGAGGTATATCGGTAGCATATTGACTTCCTGCTATTTTCTACCAAATGTTAGGCCGGAAAAGTTTTTAATTTCCAAACCGAATCATCATCCCCTACAAATATTGTGCAATTTGCATTTGTTTCTCCAGACAGAAACAACTATTTTGCAGTTCATGAAGTAATGACTATCTTAAATGGAGCAATGTCTTCTTGCTAGAAAGAACCTTACGTGGAAAGCGCTCCCTTTGTCGCGTTCTTTAATTTCCAATATTATAATTAAAGAGGATTTCTCGAAATTTTCCTGGAAAAGTAAGTAATTTGCATTTGTTTCTCCAGACAGAAACAACTATTTTGCAGTTCGTAAAGTAATGATTATCTTAAATGGAGCAATTTCTTCTTGCGAGAAAGAACCATACGTGGAAACCGCCCATTTTGTCGCTTTCTTTAATTTTCAACATTATAATTAAAGAGGATTTTTTTTTTTTGTGAAATTTTCCTGGAAAAGTAAATGACATTATTACAATATATATTCATTATCACTGTGATTAATATTTTAAATGTCAAGGAATTTCCATCGGTTAGTCTAGAAGACTGCTTGATGTAGATGAATCGATTGTAGTGATCGGTCATTTCGAGTCGTGCAATTGTGAGTCATGACATTTATAAAAATAAATTTTGCATGGTCTAGGTGGTATCGAGACATTACCAAGATCATGCAATCATTAGTCCTACTGTCTAAATTTTAGCGATGCATGTATTATGTAAAAGCCATAAAAGAAATTTTAAACTATTTGGACATTATCATCGACTTGTGTGCTTTGGCACAATTTCTTTTGGAGTTACCCAGGTGCCAGCTATCACGTGAAGGGAGCTGAATTGCAGGGTACTCATGCTGTCGCCCATTTGCAAGTCGCTCTCATATGACGTCGCGCCCACATTTTGATAAAGTTTGACAAAAAATTCGCAAATATTTAGTTATGTTAGTAGTGGTGATGTACAGCCTAATCCCCCGGTAGTTTCGGCTCATCTTAAGCTATTCCGATGTAAATGGACAGTTTTTTTTTTTTTTTTTGGTCGAAAAAATGGACAGATGTTGTCAAGTTGATGATGCTCAATTGCTCAATTGAAGTCATCATGTTACTACGTAACAACAAAAGAATACATTAAGGGTTGATTTGTTTAACCAAAACTGAATGATTTTAAAAATATTTTTCTAAAAATGATCATTTGTATTACTTAAGATAATTAGTTAATAAAAAATAATTTATTATCGACATCAATTTAAGTCTAAATATTTTATTGGATGGTTTGTTCATTTATTTTGCTAATATTTTAGGAGATCATTTCAAGAAAAATATTTTTTAAATCATTCATTTTTTGGAAAACAAATGGAACGTTATTATTTTCATCCTAAGTATTTTCATTCTCAGCCTGTGCCCCATTTGTCATTCTTGAATTTGTATAGGATTTTGGACCGGAACACTAAACTGAATGTGATAATATTGGGTTCCCACGTCCCACTGGACAAACTTTTTTCTTTTGTTTCCATGTGCATAGAATACAACTACTTTAGGGCTATAGGAAAAGGAACGTCATAAAATAATGCAAAAACTATCTAATCTTATAGTTAAATCAATGTGAATTTATGGGAGAAATAAATGAATTTTGGTTTGAGTATCGATATCTACCTTATTGAAAGAGTTAACAGCAATTAATCAACCTATATAATCGGAGACTTGTAAAATGAAAACGCTCACACATCGGAGTGTGTCTCCCACTTAAATTACACCTAGATCGTTAGCATTGGACATAGAACTCGTAGCACAAAAATCGAGTGTTGACAGCTTCCTCTTCGTGCGATCTCAAAAGACGCGAAGCTTACCCTGTCAAGCCTCTAACCTTTTGTGCGGCTTCATGCTTGAAGTGGCTGGATTGATTGGAGGCGTCCACTAATCATGGATAATATAATAGATCTGCACTTTTCTTGAATATCGTACGAAGACTTCCCAAAGACCAAAAGCATCTCTCTCTATATATCGTGAATATATCCTTCAAGATAAGTTCTAATTAAGTAGAAAAAGTGAGATGTTGAGATTTCTTTCCTATCAGATTTGGTTTAACCAATCGATATCCTTCAATCAGGTTGGATTCAGTACACAATCTCATATTTGAAGCATGAATTAACACATGGTAAACAATCTATAATAGAACTTTACCTCTTGCCTGTTGATATTTAGTGAGAGAGAGAATGAACAAATGAGTGTTTATGATGACTTAACCCTAACTAGAATTACATGATTTATGTTTATAAGAGTGATTAATTATACATGGTAACGTACTTACAAAAGAAATCCTAATTCATATAAATTACATAGTAATACCCCAATAAAGAAAAGGTTACCCGCGTGGCCACAACTCCATCTCTAAGACATTGCGAATGATTTTTCCACTGATGTTTCAGGTACAAAGCAAGCAATAAAGTCATGCAAGTTGTCCGTAAATTTTCTTTTCTTGGCCAGTACAAGTATTATTTTCTAAAACGGATTGTTCCTTCAACTATTTTTTTCAACGTTAAACCTAATCCCATTTCCACTTCGCTAGGTTGTAGGTTTAATATTTCCCAATAAACTATATTCTAAAGTTTAATTAATGACCATTTATACAACAACATTCAATAACAGATTGGCCCTCTATGAAGCTGATGTTATGCGCTTGACCTATTAGGATAATTGTTTAAAAAGTCCTAAACCTATTGCATGATAGCTAATTCAGTCATAAACTTTTCAATTATACCGATTTAGTCTTAAACCTTTTAATGATTTGTCAATTTAATCATAAACCTTTTTTTGAGTCAATTTAGTCTTGAACTATTTGAAGATTTATCAATCTAGTCCTTAACCTATTATTTGGATGTTTGGTCAAAATGACTACATTGGTAACTTGTCAAAATGTTTAAAACTAAATTGGCAAATCATCTAAAAGTCTATGACTAGACTGACATTGTTGAAATGTTTATAACTGAATTGACAAATCGTCCAAAAGTTTATGATTTAATTGGCCTCCGTACAATAGGCTTAGTAGTTTTGGACAATTTTCCCTTGACCTATCTATGTTGCTCAAGTGGGCTCTCTCAATAACCCTACTTTACAACTTTGTGATTTTCTCATGTTAACAATAGTTATTAATGTTGTAAAATATTGCATTGCAAATATATAATAGAGAGATTAGAGAGATTGAGTAGAGAAAATCAAACACTAGAGATTGTAGAGAAAGTCAGAGGAGAGAATTTTATTTCCAGTGTATGACTGTTGTAACTGTTATTGTTGTTCTATATTATTATACATCAAAACTAAACTCCTATTTATAGGAGAACAATAATGTACTTATCATTAATATCAATGTATCGAATGATACATGTACTAGATAGGGGAGATAAATGTTCATTGTATAGGGAGATGTACTTAGAATGTATGATACAGATGTACCATAATAAGTACATTAGATAAGATGAATATAATGAATATTCATTCATGTATTTCATTTATTCATGTATTTCATAACACTCCCTTTGAATATTCATTGTATTCATTACGAATGTACATCAAATGATACTGCCTCATTAAAAACCTTAAGTCGGAAAAACTTAGTGGGACAAAAACCCGACAAAAGGGAAAAAGAGTGTAGAGTACAAATGTTATGATCTCTCCCTTTTATGGATGCATTAATTACCTCGTTAAAAAATTTAAGCCGGAAAAACCTTGTGGAAAAAACCGGATAGAAAGAAAAAAGAGTGTAATGTATAATTCATAATATCTCCCCCTCAATTGAGCCATATAGCCACCACTAGGGCTAATCAATCTTGCATCTTATGAACTTGCCGCATACCAATGCCATATATTAATTTCTCAAAAGTTGATGTTGGCAATGATTTGGTAAAAAGATCTGCAAGATTATTTATGGATCGAATTTATTTAGCATCAATTTGTCGACTTTCTTGGAGTTCCTGAGTATAGAAAAATTTCGGCGAGATATGCTTGGTCCTATCACCTTTGATATATCCTCTCCTGACTTGTGCAACACAAGCATCATTATCTTCATAAATTATGGTGGAAGAATTTGTAACCAGTATTAAACAACAAGAATTATGAAATGCGTTATAACGGATCTTGACCAAACACACTCTCTTCCAGCTTCATATAAAGCAATAATCTCAGAGTGGTTAGAGGATGTAACTACTAGCAATTGCTTCATAGAACGCTAAGAAATAGCAATGCCGTTATAACAAAATAAATACTCGATTTGAGAGTAAGCCTTATGTAGATCAGATCTATATTTAGCATCAGCATATCCAACTAAACCAGAGTTAGTGGAATCCTTGGAATAATATAATCCCAAATCTATGGTTCCTCAGAGATAACTGAAAATATGTTTAACTTCATTCCAGTGTCTCCGAGTTGGCTCAGAACTAAAACGTGCGAATAAATTTATCGCAAAAGCGATATATGATCTCGTACATTGTGCCAAGTACATTAAAGCCCAAATTGCATTGAGATATGGTACTTTAGGACCAAGTATCTCTTTATCAGATTCTTTATGACGAAATGGATCATTTTGAGGATTTAGAGACCTTACAACCATAGGGGTGCTCAATGGGTGAGCTTTGTCTATGTTGAAGCGTTTAAGCAATCTTTCAACGTATACTGATTGATGGACGATTATTCCATTTGTTTTATACTCAAGCTCTAGACCAAGACAAAATTTGGTTTTACTCAAATCTTTAACTTCAAACTCCCTTGTCAAATACTCAGGAGTTTTAGTTAACTCTTCTGGAGTTCCAATTAAATTTATATCGTCGACATAAACCGCTACAATAGCAAATCCAAACTCTGATTTCTTAATAAACATGCATGAACGGATATGATCATTCTTGTACATTTCCTTAATTAGGTACTCACTTAGGCGTTGATACCACATGCGACCGGACTACTTTAACTCGTACAAGGATCTTTGCAATTTTATTGAGAATAAATTGCCAGGAGTGCATGCTTCAGGCATTTTGAATCTCTCAAGAATTTTCATATAAATATCAGAGTCTAATGAGCCATATAAATATGCCGTCACGACGTCCATAAGACGCATTTCCAATCTTTCAGAGATTACTAGGCTAATGAGAAAACGAAATGTAATCATATCCATCACGGATGAATATGTCTCATTATAATTAATCCCAGGTCTCTGGGAGAATCCTTGGGCAATGATTCGGCTTTATACTTGACAACCTTGTTTTTCTCATTTTGTTTCCGGACAAATACCCATTTATATCCAACAGGTTTTACATTATCGGGGATACAAATTACGGGTCCAAAAACCTCTCGTTTAGCTAGGAAAGCTAATTCAGCCTTAATTGCTTCTTTAGTCTTAATTGATTCCTCCCACTTAGGCTAATCTTGCCTTTGACGATATTTAATAATAGATTACGGCTCACAATCATTATCCATAATTTTATGAGCAATTGAGAATGCAAAAGCATCATCAATGATGATTTCATTTCGATCCCGAATTTCATTACAATATGTAATGTAATTCTCAGTATTCCTGGGATTTATGTTCCTCTCATGGGTTTGTGCCTCTTTAGGGGCAATAAGCTCTTTGGGAGCAAGCACAACGCTAGGCTCTTCTGGAGCGGATTCCTAATTCTTTCCAGTCACTTATAGGATGTGGAATTTGGGCTTTTCAATATTTGCCATAATCCTTACAAAAATAAATCCTTATTAATTAAAAGGATTTGCAAATATCCACCGCCACTTTAGGAGCAGAAGGATACTTTTAGATTTGAAATTGGCTTTGGGCCAATAAAAATGAAGAATTGATAGAAGAAGATGAAGTATAAGTTGATTAATAAAAAGAATACCCACTTTGCAAAAATTACTTACTCAGTTGGTAGATTCTCGTGCTGATAACGTGTTATAAAATATTGCATTGCAAATATATAATAGAGAGAATAGAGAGATTGAGTAGAGAAAATCAGACACCAGAGATTGTAGAGAAAGTCAGATGAGAGAATTTTATTTCCAATGTATGACTGTTGTGACTGTTATTATTGTTCTATATTATTGTACATCAAAACTAAACTCCTATTTATAGGAGAACAAGAATGTACTTATCATTAATATCAATGTATTGAATGATACATATATTGGATAGGGGAGATGAACGTTCACTGTATAAAGAGATGTACTTAGAATGTATGATACAAATGGATCATAATAAGTATATTAGATAAGATGAATATAATGAATATTCATTCATGTATTTCATAACAATTAAAAGATAATTAAAGCCCATTAATAAAGGTGATCCTTTTATGAGTGAATTGTCCGCTGTACTTTATATTATCTCATTTTTTATTTGATTATGCAATTATAAAACTCTTTCTTTTGGAAATTAGGATACTATGTTCTATAAGTCCATTTCAGTTATGTAAACTGTGCCAAATCTCTTTTTTTTTTCTTTGTGAAAACGTGAGTATTTACGGCTGATAAAATTATTTTTTGTGATTTATTTTATCAATCAATTACATGAGATTAAATTATAAGTTTGGATGTAACTTTGAAATTGAGAAACATTTGAGTGTGTGAACGATTGTCACGGTTGATTTGTGATAGACTCTCTTTGTAAAGTAAGTACTAATGCTTTGATCAAATTATGTAAATCTCTTTTGAGTGGTCATGAAACTAGCACGCTCCATTTGGAGAGTGAGTCTTTCCGAGAGCTGCAATCATTAGTCCCGTCCTTTACAAATTACATCTTCTGAATGTTGTTAAGACTCACCTAGATCATGTGATCATCAGTCCAATTGTTTGTATAGTTGATACTTGTGAGACATCTATACTTTATTAATTTAGATAATATAGAGCCACATTTGCTATAAACCACTTTAGCTGCATTTCATTAAGCTTTTCAATTTTTTTTTTGAAAATAATAATAAAAGAATTCAGGTTAGAATGGCTTTTCGAAATACAAATAGTGTATTGGAAAGCAACTTTAATTTAAAATGGTGTTGAGAAAAATCATACTTTACAAAGGAACTTTATTTTTCTTTTCTTTTCTTTTTAAATAACAAAACCTCATACTAGCAAAGGGCTTATGCAATCAACAAGTCAGATTTGGACAGATCTAGCATTGACGGCCCTCACCACCAATGGTAATGCAACTTCAAGCAAGGGCTGCCAGTCCAAATCTGGCCAAATTTGGCTCATTGGCCGCCTGAGCGACATTGTGTGAGGTAAGTGCTTTTCGAAATTGTGAAAGTTTAGTGAGGGCAAAGTTGTAAGAAAAAGTATATTACCATTTCGGAAATGATAAAACTCAAAGTTAGTTTGGATTTGCCTTGGACTAAGGGACTTTAGAAGATTTTGAAAACATAATGCATTTCCCCAAAACTTTCCAAAAAAGATTTGCCAAATGGCTTGATTTTCGTCCAAGGTCCTTTGAAGTGGTTGCCAAACACAACCTTCCATAATTTTTTCTTTACTTTAAGCAATGATGCATGAATTATACAATACCACAAATAAAATTACATCAACATCATGTCAAAGAAAAACGTGTTTAGAGAAATCCAAGAGCCAGCAACATAAAAAAAAGAAGTGACTTGGAGAGTGCACAAATTGTTGACAACTTCCTTACATTGAGATACACATATGAGTTGTGTTAAAAAAAAGTCTCACGTTGGATAGTTGGTGTGGTGTGAAGCAATTAATATATAATAGTTGACTCATAACTCATTCATTGGCTTAATCTCTTGAGTCAAGATGGGTCTAACTGGATATGTTGATGGACTCAAACTTGTACTCCCTCTTGGCAATCTCCTTAGGTGAAGGTATTGAGCTTTTACTAAGCTATGAAGCATGGACACGTTGCAAGAGCTTCTGTGTCGTGTTGAACACGTGTCAACTTGTCTGACCTACTCTAACACGCTTTGACACGCTCCGACACGAGGTCAACATGTGTTGGATTTTTCGATACGTGATCAACTGTTCCTGACAAGTTTTGACAAGCGTGTTCGGAATTGCGAGAGGCATGGTGGGTTTCTGAGGTCGGTTTGCAAGTGCGAAGGGAGAGAGAATCGTTGAAGAAGACGATGGAGGGCGGAGGTGAGGGCGAAGGAGTGGCGGGGAGGCCACGAGCGACAACAAAGCCATAGCTACAAGGGAGGGCTAGAGGAAGAGTTGGGACCGAGGTGACCCGGAGGACCGTGACTACAATGCCACGATGGAGGGTTAGAGGTGAGGTTGCGGCTACAAAAGAGGAAGGTCTAGAGGCGAGGCGGCGAGCAATTGTGATGAAGTGATCAAGAGAGAGAGAGCATAGATCGAGAGGAAGAGAGTTGTGTAAGGAGGAGGAGGAGCAGCAGTTAGGGTTTTTGAGTCTCCTCCTCTTTTAATTTTAGCAAGAAGAGTAGAAAAAATTTTTTAAAAAATGAGGATTCTAATGGGGCTTGGCATGAATTTTTCTTTTTGGAGGGAGTAAAGGGGCGAGTGGAGGGTGACTTTAATTTTCAAGAAAGGAAGTGATAGGTTGTGGGGGGAAAGAAACGAGGGAAAGAAATGAGGGGATAGGGGGTGGACCTAGCGGGGGTTATTTTTATCAGAAAAATAAATGAGTGAGGCTAAAAAGTGATTTCAGGAAATAAAAGCACCGGATGTTAAATAATGATAAATGTTGGTCATGGTATAAGATCATAGATTTATTTAAATAAGTTGATTTTGATTTCTTATTAGTCGTTAGTTTCATCAATAACTTTTGTTTAAATTCAAAACATGTTCCCAAATATGGATATGCATTAGCTATGAATATGAATTTTCTATGAATAGAATTTTCTATGAATAGATTTATTAAAATTATTAGTGTAAATTCATTATAGACTCTTATTTTATTATTTATTTATTTGTGAATTTGAATCAAATTAATTAAAAATAAAAATATTCATTTAATATATAATGTATCCCAACATATCAGAATTCTCTATTTTTAAGAAATGACGTGTCGCGTATTGTGTCGTGTCATGTCGCGTGTCGTGTGTCAATGCCACTTAGCTACTAAGTCCTCCCAACAATTGGTATTAGATCTGATGGCTAATTGATTAGCTTGATTGATGTTCCAGTCCCAATTTATTTTGGTGATTGGTCAATATTTCAAGATATTTTGTGACCACTGTGGTTTTTGGGCGATGGGCATTGTGGAGTAGCAACATGGTCTTGATGACAGACTTCATGGTTCAGTCTGGAGAAAGCAACTGGGTATGAAGCGAGTGTTGATGGAAATTCAAGTTGAGATATGTTGGTACGGAAGAATACCTAAATTAATGAGTTTTAGACCTAGCACTAAGTTCACATGTGGTGGGGAGATTATTGAGATAGACAAATGAGCTTTGTTAGAATAGTCTTTCGTTAGGTAATTGGTGTGGTGTGAAACAGTTAATATATTTTAGTTAACTTATAACTCATTGATCTAAGCTTTCGAGTGGCATAGATGGAGGTAGAATTCTTATGGGGAATAACATAGATTGCAATGCCGTGGGGGATAGAAACAGTTTGGATTCATATGCATAATGGGATGTTGTGCATAGTGGTAGACGTAAGGCATGTACCGAAGCTCAAGAAGAACCTTATTTTTCTAAGGACATTTAATGCCTTCGGGTGACATACATTGTTGAAGGTGGAGTGTTGAAGATCTCTCAAGATTCCATAACAAGGATGAAAGTGAAGAACTCTCTATAATCTATTAAAAGAGACTATGATAAGAGCTATACAGTTTCATCATAAAAGTCAGAGTCTCACTTGAATCAATTATGGCATATGCTATTGGAGCACATTAGCGAGATAGGTATGGCAATGTTAAGTAAGAGGGGGTCGTTGGAAGGTTAGACAATACAGAAGTTGGACTTACGTGAGCACTGCATCTTTGGGAAGCAGTGCTAGACAAAATTCAGTACAACTATTCATTCGACTACGCAACTGGTTGAATACAATCATTCAAACGTCTAGACCCCTTTTTTCATTTCCTTCAAAAAGAGGTGCTCGATATATGCTGACATTCATCAACGATAATTCGAGAAAGGTATGGGTATATTTTTTAAAGCAAATCCAATATTTGATTGGTTCAAGGATTTTAAGGCATTGAATGAGAACTAGTTAGATAAACAAATTAGGTGCATGAGATTATAAAGGCATAGAGTATTGTGATAAAGATTTTACCAAATTTCGCGAGAAACAAAAGATTGTGAGACACGTCGTAGTGCCTGAGACACCACAATGGAATGGCTTTGTAGAATGGAAGAACATAATTTTATTTGAGTGAGCTCAATGCATGCTTTCACAGGTAGGACTGAGTAAGAAATTTTGGGTTGAAGCAATGAACATGAGCATATGCTAGACATCCAAATAGTCATAATCCAAAGTAATCAATAGGTTTCCCTAACCATACTTTCTCATGAATCTTCCACTATATAACAGATGATGAAGATCATGCCATGTTCATTGCTTCAACCCAAAATTCCTTACTCAGTCCTACCTATGAAAGCATAAGTCCTAAATGAGTCAAAGCCGGTCAATAATTGAGCTTGCAAGAGGCCAAAATTCAACCACATTAGAAGACCGGGGGTATATTTAGTAACATTTTTATTCCGGAGAACAATTTTTTTTCATAAATAATTAATTTCTGTTTCTATTCCCCATAACAGTTTCACAGTAAAATAACACATTTGGTATTTATACAAAATTTCTATTCTTGGAATAGAAAAAGAATATGATTGCATTTGGTACGACCCATGAGTTTGATTTATTTATTTGGAATTTCTTTTAATTTTTAATAATTTTTTTGATATTTTTGTTTTTTTTTTCTTTTCCTCTCTTCTTCTTTCTCCTCTAGCCAGTTGTTGGGTAGCGTGAGCAGCGGTGGGCAGCAACCAACGGCATGCAAGGAGGGGTAGATGGCGACGGGCAACGGGTAGGGAGGAAGAAGAAGAAAAGAAAAGAAAAAAGAAAAGAAAGAAAATGACTTATTTTTAGAAATTATTCTAGAGAATAAAAAGCTTTTTTTTTCTCTACTTTTTATTTCTGTTATAAATCTATTTGCTGGCCACTTTTCTATTTAAGGGAATTGAATAATTAACTGACATTATCAAATTGATTTCTGTTCTTTTTTTATTCCAGGGAGCGAAAGAATAAAAAAACAGATGACGGGAAATGTTACCATGTTGAGCCTAGTGAGCTGGCTGAGATTCACAAAGGGGACAGACCGGAATGAAGCACAATTCATTCTAATTTCAGCCCACTAGATTTAGGCATTTGTAGTTACAGCTTGCTATTTTAATTAAGGCTTAATCTAAACCTGTCAAAGCCTAGTTTAACACTATATATTTAGACTTATACCTCAGAAAACGAGGCTGGCAAATTCAAAATTTCAGAACGTATTGAGAGACACGTGAGAGCTAGAGAGGAATCAGTGGAAGAGGATGCACGACAGAAACCACCTTGGTTGTGCGACCCCTGATCGGCGCCCTTGTGCTCACTGACCACCGGGCTCCCGTTGGTGTCGTTGCTGCTGTTCCTCCACATCGCCTTGGTGCCAGGCGATGGCGCTGCTTTGTTGCTTCCTGATCTGCACCGAGATGCCAACCAAAGACCAACGCTCGCCGCTGCTGCAACTACCCCTGCAACGTGTGGCAATGCAATCTCGATGGTACACTTCAAGGTTCAGTCTAGAGAAAAAGACCATGGATGAAGCGACCGTTGATGGAAATTCAAGTTGAGATATGTTGATGCAGAAGGGTACATGAATTGAAGGAGAGAAAGCCTAACACTAAACTCACACGTGATAAGGAGATTGTTGAGATGCACGTACGACTTGTATTAAAAAAGTCTCATATTAGATAATTGGTATGGTGTGAACATTTAACATATCTTAATTTTTTCATAGCTTATTCATTAAAGTTTTTGAGTGAATGTGGGTCTAAATAGGTATGTTGAGAAGCTTGGACTTAAGCTCTCTTTTGACGATCTCTTTAGGTGAAAAATATTGAACTTCTGCTACACGCTCTTGATACCTTAAATGATGTTGACCACTCTCTTACATGTCACTCTCAACTAATTTGGCCCTTAAGGTCATTTAAGTTTAATAAACAATTCAATAATCTTGAAGATGTTGATCTATAGACAGATGAAATATTCAAAATTCATGACTAATCGAATTTTTAAGCGTAAGATCATTATGTTACTGGTGGAGCTATAATTTACCAGACCTTGCCCACTAAGAAAAATTTACAGTTCGTTCCTTGCCATTAAATACCTAAATTACTGAGAAAGTTTGTGAAATGTCGACCAAATAACTAGAAATTTCGGGTGGGGAGATATTAATGAGAAAGAAATTCCACTTGCTTAATCGGGATTCGATAGCTTTGCCAAAAGAGAGGAGGTTTATGTCTTAAAAAGTTTTGAAATCTCGCACGCTTAGCAAAATAACAATGGCAATTTCTCCAACAACCAGTACTTGAATTGGTTGCTGCAGATGTCAATGAATGCATTTCTACACAATCCACAAGCTCACCCCCGAAGTCTGGACTCATGAATGATTGCCGGTCGTTTCTCCCAACAATACAAGAGGTTCGGATCGTCCGTTCCTACAGCAAGGATAACCAGCGCGCTGATGCTGCAAGCCAAAAAATACGATTTTATATTCGAGTAATTTTCTCACTCATATATTCTAGAAATAAAATACCATAAATCTTGATTATGGTTCAAGAGAATACAGAAAACTAATTGCATCTGTACCGTAAAATAGTTTCCGCTATCAGTGGAAATAAAGATGGAAAAGATCCGGGAAGATTTCGGAAGAGTTTGGACATAGCCTCTGTGCGCAGGCGCCTTCTGAGGGATTTCATATTTGACACGCCCGAAACTTCAGCCTTACGCCATTATGCAGCTTGCTTTGAAAGAACTTATAGAGAAAAAAGTTACGACCTATTCCGTGACATAATTCATTTTCAACTATATATAAATAGATGCAACATGTACAGAGAAAGCGGCAAACGTGTCCTTTATTTGAAGAAAGTTAAAGAGATTTCGGTGTAACTTCCCGTGATTGTCGATTGAAAAAGGTTGGAAAAAAGTATCCGAGAAGGACCATGTTTCTCGCAGAGGATTCTATTGTTTCCTGTTTTCTCTTAGTTAATAGACATGTTATTCCTTTTCGAGGATAAAGATATAGTTTGAATGTCACGAGTATGTCTGCTGCTTCTAGCTAGGGTTTGATCCCAATAAAAGGGTTCCGCCTCTCACGGGGAAAAGCGAAAATGCGTAAACATTTTATAACAGAGTATCCAATAAGAACGAATATTCGTTCATATTCGTTTTGATAACGATCCTCTGATAATGATTGGACACAATTTCTTTGAGTCGACATGTATTTGTCTCTAGTTAATTTGATTTTGTGTTTTTTAGCATCGTCTCTTAGCTTCATATGCTTATTTAGTGCTGTTGACTCCTAAATAGGTCGCGACAAGTGCAATAGCTAATGGACCTACTTAGTACATAGCTAGGGACCAAAGCAGAACTCCCCAAAATTACAAAAATAAAAAGATACATGAATTCCACTTTAAAGAAATTGAGGAGGGTTTCTACGTTTGGTGGGAAAGACTTGTAGGTATTCCCCTTAAAAGACGGTCCAGAGTAATTTTCATAAAAGAAAAATGAATATTTGCTCGTATTCTCCTTTTATTTAGAACGTTAACGAAGACATCGTGGGATATTAAAATAAAACATTCATGTGTGGTCTAATTTTATCCCCTCCAGCTTTGTCTAATCTTAAAAGTAGGGATGTAAATGGAAATATTTCGTCAAGTTGATGCTCGTATTAAGTCATCGTGCTGCTGCTGCGATGACACCAAAAGAATACAGTAAAGTATTTTCATTCTTGAAGTGGGTACATTTGTCATCTTCTCTCTGTGTTGGAATTTGGACAAGAACACTAAACTGATTAACAGTATTAGGTTCTACGTCACATTGCACAAAGTTTTTTCATTTGACATGCACACAAAACACAAGCCATTTAGGCTTATAAGAAAAGAGAACATGCATAAACAATCTATAATAGACCGCTACCTCTTTACTGTTGATCCTTAGAATCAGAGAAAATAAAGAGAACCCAAGCAATTTTGGGTTGCTTGCTTCGTATTTAAAAGTGTGATTAATGCGAATACCTGGTGAAGTATTTTTTGTATTAATGGACAAGTTGAATTGAGGTTGCATTTATGGGAATACCTGGTGGGCAAAGGGCATCGTCCTCATGGTCATGCACTAGATCTCTTGGTGATTGGATTATGTTCTCGTGGAAGGGTACTAGAAGCTTTTGAGTGCTCTAAACAAATGCTGGAGAGAGGAACGCTAATGACTGAAGCAACATTTCGGATGTTAGGGGGATTACGGCTGTAGGCTGGTGAGGTTGACAAGTTAAGGAAGCTCAATGAAATGGTAAAGAAGTTGAAAGTTTTTCTGCCTCTGTCAAAAGGGCATGCCAATGGTATAACTAATTCCTCAGCATTTAATGTAGAAAGGATATTTTCGACTTGGCTTTGTTTGAGGACAGCCTCTGTTTATTTGACATTGGCTAGCTTGTCATTTTTGGTTCTTCTCAAAGTCTACAGGGCCAATTCACGTGATGAGAAAACTCTGATGGGTTACGTTCACTGTGTGGTCTTGACTCAAGTTATTGCTGAGGCTTCAGCCATGTCTATATAACCCAAATTCTATAGGGTGGTTGAAACAAATCTTGGAGGGAGGAAGGAATATGAGAGGCACAGCGTTTGCCTCGTGGTTGCTTTTGCCTTCTGTCGGTTGGTCAAAACAGAAACATTGGGATTGAGGACTTGACGAGATGGTGAAAACTTAAATACTCATTTGACTTGCAAAAGGAAATGCTGCTGCTCAAATTACTTCGAAGATATAACATAAGTGCTATGCCTAAAGTAAAATGAGATTAGTTGATTAGTTTGTACAAAGATGGCTCTCAGACCTTGCTCTTGATTTTTTTGCTGTCAGTAGGCCGCTCAGTATGATCAATGTAATGAATATACTGAGTATCTATATATGGAAAGGTAAGGCATTCTAATTCTTTCTTGAAGAAATGTTGAAAGAAGTTACACGCTGTTCTGTCTCCATCTAAAGGTTTGTATGCTAGTGCCATCATGTCAATAATTGCTTGGCACTGAGTGTATGTTTTATGGTCATAGATTAAGGATGTTCACAAACCGTCTTCATTTATTGCAACTCTTCACTATTGTACTCAGAAAAGTCCTGCTTCTTCTCGCACACACTAAAGGGCGAGTTCTTCCTTAGAGAAAGAACCTTGCCACACCACACTTATGACTTGGTCAAAACAGATTCAGCGGTGGCAAAGGATATGGCGAAATAAGAATTGTAAGCTAAATACCAAAGTATGATATACTAAACCCTGAAGCACAATTCTGCTTGTTGAAGGAGTTCTACTAATTGATTGTCATATATGAAAGTTGTTGAACAAACTCCAATGTTCTGTTAACTTTTATATGGGTTGATTGGACCATATCGCCGGTCAAAAATAAATGTTTGCCATGTGCAGGAGATCATTGGTGCTTGCTTAGAAGGAAAATGTTAGTAAAGTATCTTGGAAGACTCGTTAAAACTTATTAAATATTCTTTTGAATTGCAACTTTGATGTTTGGTGCAATTAGTTCTTTAAAATGTCTACTTTTTCAGTATTCAATGTGATTTGATAAGCACTCATTTTTTAAAGGTTTTTAACTGGTGCTGTTAAGTGTTGACACCTGAATTTTGTCGACCGTTCAAGCGTCCATTTTTGGCAAAAGCATAAAAATACAAATAATAGTAATAGTAATAAAAAAGATATTAATTAAAGAAATAATGTAATTTAAAAAAAAAAATCTTGACAAAATCGGGTGAGGGGCTTAGCCCATTTATTTTCAGCTAGTTTTGGGCCAGAAGAACTCTTTTGCCCAGCCTTTTTTTAATTCCCGCGGCCCATCCCTTTATTTCTTTTTGAGCCCATTCCTACTGTTTTTATTTCTCCTTAGCCCATCAGAGCTTAGAGAAGGCCCAGCCCAAGTACCAGCCTCCTCTTTTTGAGGAATGGTCGGCCAGGAAGGAGCGAGAGAGAAAAGCTCCGCTGTAGAAGAACGGCTGGCTCGAGAGAGGTCGCCGTGGAGAAACCAGCGAAAGCTCAGAGAGCAAGGAAATTCAGGGGAAAGCAACGTTCGGGATTTAGGAAATCGGTTCTTCACTGAAGAAAGCTCGCTTGAAGACCAGAGAGCAAAAAGGGAGAGAGAGAGAGAGAACGTCGGCCATTGGAGCTCCGGTTGAAGAAGATGGAGAAGCAGAGCCAGTCACAACCGAGAATATCCCCGCTGTGAGAAAACAGGGTGTCTTCGGCCATGGAAAGAACGTGGGTTTTGAGGAGAAGAAAGGTGGGTGGAGAAGCTTCCTTCGAGAGGTAGAGAAGAGTTTCTCGTCCGCCGGAGCCAACTTACTGGTCGCGTTCACTGCAGCTCCATTCTCGATCAGGTAAGCACCTTTTCTCGGATGCTCTGTTTTGTTTTGTTCATGCTATTCGGGGACCGAGAATGTGGATTTCAAATCGATGAACTCTCGGTTCAATCCTGTAAAACTGGGATAAGTCTGTGAGAGCTACGTTGCTCTGAACCTGATGCATAGAGTATTAGAGTAACACTAAACTTGTTCCTGAAATCTGTACTCAAGAGCGCCCACTACCTGTTCGATGATTTGTTTGTCAGAGGTATCGAATCTGATTGTGTATAACCAATAGTTCAGCAAAGGTTTAGTCTCGTAATGGCTTCGTGCCTGTGATGTTCATGTCTGGATTTAATATTCCTGCTGCATCTTGCTTGGTTTCATGGCATGGCCGTTCAAAACCGAGCTTGGCTCAGCCATCGCTGGCGATAGGCCGACGACGCCGGTGGTGTAATTCGGTGGCGGTATGCGGCGGTGTAATCGCCAGTGTCCGTAGAGGATGGTGGTGTCTAGTTGTATGGGTTCGGAAAAAAGGAGAGAAGAAGATGAAGTCGCAGAGAAGAAAAATGCTTCGGGGAAGAAGATGGGTTGAAGAAGAAGATGCAGAACTAAAAGACAAAATAGGGAAAAGGACAAAAAAAGAAAAATAATTAAAAGAAAAACTCAAAAGAATATTAAAATTGGTTTTAATTCGACGTGGGTCGGATCGGGTGGACGAGTCGGGTAAGTGAGTCGGATCTGGCAAACCGGTCCGAACCCGTTCCCCTAATATAATAATAATAAATAATAAATCATCATTAAAAAATCTAAAAAATCTAAAAAATAATAAAAAATTAGAAAATATTTTAAAAATTAATATTTTTTTTAAATTCGAAAAATATAAAAATCAATAAAAATTTCAGAAAATCCGAAAATATAATAAAATTTTCCGCAAAATAATAATAAATAATAATAAATTATTAAACTATTTAAAAATTCAGAAATTTAAAAAATTCATAAAAATTACAAATTTCAGAATTTTTTTTTGAAATTCATAAAAAATTCAAAATTCGGAAATATTTGGAAAAGCTAAAAAAAATCAATCCTAAGTAGTTTTTTTTCCCAGAATTTGTTAAAAAAACCTTTGATAAAAAAATTAAAATCTAAAATTAAGCAAGCCCCAGGATTCTTTGTTTTGAATTGTCATTTTCTTTTTAGGAACAGTATTAGGATTCTTACGTGTTTTCCTTTGTGATTATACTTGGTTGTGTACCTTAGTATCTTGGATGTTATTTTCTTTGTTTTAGAATGGTTACAATAGTTAGAATTCTTCGATAGGTTGTTATAGTGTTAGCATCTAATCGAGTTAGGTATTGAAAGTGCATTAATCTTAGAACTAATGTAATTAAGTCCCTGAGTCTAGAGTCTCTTATTGCACAAATAGCAAGATATCCTCCCATATTTTACTCAGTTTCTAGTCAACCAAAAAGGCTAGTGGCGACTCATTTGTTGAAACTCATATAGGTTTAATTATTTAAAATTTGAACACCCGATATTACGCAAGATATGGATTGAGGGAGCTGGAGTCAACGAAAAGTCGTCAGTTGGAAATTGGCAATATCCTTAAACCTAAATTCTCCCTCCATAGTGAAGGGGTTAGGTTGTAGTTGTTATTAACAAGACCCTCTTGGAATATATCAGGGGCTGTGTTCTCAATGACCGAAAGTAAGACAAGATTTTCATCAGCCCATGAAAGGCTATATTGGAAAAGCAACGATTAGCTTTATGGAGCTCATACCTCTTATTGCACCTGGAGTATCCGTTGAATTTCAAACGTCAGAATTTGCTCTTTGGCAATTGTCTCCTTATTATGATTATGACTAGAATACTTAAGTCGATAATTGCTGCTAAAATAACAATAATGGATCTTTTGAGCAGCCTCTTTCCACCGTCACTCCTACTTTCACCTCTCCTCTCTCATTTTCACTTTACTTTAAAAAATTGGATTAATCACAGCTTGAAACATGGATTCATGAATTTTGTTGCCAGAAAACAAGCACTTCTCCTGTCCAAGAAGAAAAAAGAGGAGAGAAAAAAACAAGCACTTCTTTCATGTACATGAGGACAATAATTTTGCCTACTGATAGGAACTGAATTCTACATAGCCCATTTGAATAACTTTCTTCTGATCGAATTTAGCTCAGCCGCAACATTGCCATTCATTTATTCGGCGTTTTAGCAGAATAGGCAACTCTAATCCTAAAGACTGAAATCAAGCATTCCTCAATTTTGCACCCTCCCTTTGATAGTTGAAAACTGGTTTTTGTATTTGACTGCTTCTGCTTCTTGCATACCCTGGAACAGCCAGGGGTCTACAATCTTTCCCACTTCACCGGGTAATCCTCTCTCAGCAAAGTTATGGAGGTTTAAAACCTTCTAGGAAAATCACATTAGTGGGCCTCTTCTCGGTGAAAATCTATAGTAGGACGATGCTGTAGCTGAAGGTATCTCCATGTACCAACACTCCGCTGCCCACTCCCAACTCTGGAAGAAAATCTATAGCTTGAGTGAGTAGTTTCTATGAGAAAGTTCAAGCAACCTCAGTGTTTATTGTGCTTGGCGAAGAAGGTATGACTTACTTGTCACTTTTTTTAATGATTCACTAGATACATGGCAATAATGACAAATATTGAGAAATATTATTAAACTTAACAATCTTTGAAAGGTTCTAATTAAATTTGGACAGGTTTTAATACATGGCAATAATTCTCTTTTCTTAACACTGCCTTCAAATTTTTATTATTATCTTTTTGGTCAGAACACATGCCTTAAATTGGTCCAAATCTATTTTTAATCTGATTTAAATAATACATATCAATTTAATTTAGATTAAAAATATAAGTTTTAGTAGGTTCTAATTTTTGAATGGTTCTAATACATGGCAATAATTCTCTTTTCTTAACACCTGCCTTCAAATTTTTATTCTGATCTTTTTGGTGAGAACACTTGCGTTATATTGGTCCAAATCTATTTTTTAATCTAATTAAAATAATATTTAGATTAAAAATCAATTTAATTTAGATTAAAAAATCAGTTGTGGACCAAAACGATGTCATTTTAATATTGTCCATCATGTTTTAGCCATGTTAGTGCCACGTAAAAGAGATAAAATAATAATAAAAGCCACGTCAGTGATTTCCGTTAATTAAATTGGATGAAATTAATGGAATAATGTAATTGCACCAATTTGACGAGTTTTAGGATGTAATTGTACTTTTCGAAAGTTTGAGGACTCAATTGCACTTTTATGACGAGTTTTAAGACTTTCGGTATACTTATCCAAGTTTTTAAAGGTTGATTATTATATTTTTAGTTTGGAAATTTTGGAAAAAGATCAGAAATAGCATGTGCCATTGTACTCCATACCATTTCATATCATGTAGGATACTGAACATATGGGAAAAGTAGCATACAAGATACCCAATTTACATAAGTTTGTATGCATTTCTCTGAAGAAAGCAAGAGAGTGGACTAGAAAAGAAAATAGGATTGAGTTATCAGATATGGTTAATTTTATTTCAAACAATTTAATTTACTTCATATACGCACATTAAACATATGTATATGTATATACACATTTTCCTATGCAAAAAATAAAAAAAAATCCATAAATTATTTTCGCCGCTCCAAAATATATATAGCACTGTAACATAGGCTTAAAGAATGGGATTACCTTTTTTTTTTTTCCAAAATCTCGAAATTAAAAGAGTTTGAGGTGCTCTCATCTCTCTTTACATTTTAATTTGTACTCACCTTTGTATGGATGCAATAATCAAGGGACAGGACACTTGAAAACAATTCATGCATGGTCTTTATATTAGCATTTCGTCTTGTCAGAGCGACATTTATTAGTGAATTATATTTCTAATACAAGAGTTGTGTCCTTTCAAATTATAATATGACCATTACATTTAAATAATGTGTTTTCACTTTTTGAGTGGATAGTCGGGTGAGATGCTAAATAATTTAATTCACATGTTCATATATATTTTTCCAAAATAAATAAATAACGGTTTCCCTTACATCATAGTAAAAAGAATTAAGTCGTGGCCTGTGTGCATGAATTAGCACACTACGTTTGGTATAATTTGCTTAGATTTTTTTTCCTTCTATTTGCATTTCTTATTAAATCCAAATTTAATAAGCAATCGCAAATGAAATCTATCAAAACATAAAAATAATGCCAATGTAAATTCATCTTTAAGTTTTTCAAAGCTCAACTTTTTTCAGTTTAAAATTTTTGGGAAAAGAGTGATAAATTGTTTACGCTGTTATTCTCCATATTATTTTAAATCATATAGGATATGGACATGTAGAAAAATGAAAATTTTGGAAAAATAATATAAATTGTGTACACCATTATTCACCATATTATGTGCGTGTGTATAAGCAACATACAAAATATGCAATTAACATATTACGAGAGACTTTTATGAGGTTGGTTGAATATCTTTACTATTATGAAAGCATATCCCTTTTTTACATTGCTCTTTTATTCTGTGGAATCAACAACGAGTCCTAAAACAAGACAAACTTTCTAACTCCTGTCTTCATCCTGCAATTAAACTCATAGGAAACCTAATAGGGGACACTCTGGAGTAAATCGAGCTTCCACACACTCTAGACCGAGCAGATTTCGGTGCATGGAGTTGGAATGGGATTATAGATAAATTGGTTTGGCAACTTTTTCTAAGTTTCAAAACCATTACAGATTTTTTTTTTTGTTGCAAAAAAAAATTAAATATGGCAGCAGTATTTCTATCAAACGGTTTTGCTCAGCGATATTAAAGTTTTTGCTATCATCTGGTGATAAAGCTTAAACTGATAGATGGGAAATATTATTTTGCTTTATACAGCATAAGACATTCATTTCAATTGAATGAACCTCTTTCTTATTCTTTTCTCAATTTAGACTTGTATGAACCAATAATATGTGTTTTATTACACTGAACATAATCAAGCTCCTCAAACTTGTACAACACCTCGTTTGTCATCCAATTCAAATGTTCACTTATGCTTTTCTTATTGTCAGGGAACAGAGAAAGTCGTAGCACTCAAACTAACAGGACTCTCCAAGGAGCAAACTTTCACAAATGAACAATTGTCCAAGCTGCCCAATCTAAGATTCTTGGAATTAGAGGGTGGAAACTTTGTTGGGGACTTCAAGAATCTTCTCTCAAAGTTAACATGGCTAACTTGGATCAATTGCCCTTCGGATTTAAATGCAACGAATTTGTGCCTTGAGAAATTAGTCGTGCTCTTGCTTAAAGATTGTGATATCACTGAAGATTGGGCCGGATGGAAGTCATGCTTGGTACAATATCATATCGTGTAGTTTACTTTTTTCTCACATTTGTCTTGCTATTCAAACTTATCAATTCTTGAATTGGCTAATTCTTGATTTGGCTTTTTAGGTGAGTGAGAACTTGAAAGTTATAGAGAGCACTTTTGGCCTAAGAGTAAAAAGGACTCCCGACTTCTCGAAATGCTCAAATTTGGAGAGATTGACTATTAAACTGGGTACAAACTTGCTAGTGGTTGATGGCTCTCTCTCTCAACTAGAGCACCTAAAGTACTTTGAAATCCTCTCTAGGGATCTCTCGATCTTTTATGGACAGCCAAAGGTGAATTGTTGTGATGACCTTTTTCCAGAACCTTCTATATTAGGTAGTCTAAAATCCCTATCAACGCTAAGAATAGTAGGGATGTCCATTCAAGAATTTCCACATTCCATTGGAGAAATGACAAGTCTTGAGAAATTGTCTTTGCCTAATTGTTTTTTGCCTAAACTTCCAAACTCCATCGGAAATCTTAGAATGTTGAGGACAATGACACTTTCAAACAGTTGGATAGTGAAGCTACCGAAGACAATAGGAGGATTAGAGTCTTTGCTTAAGCTAGATTTGACCAGAACAAGAATTGGAAAATTACCTGCTTCTATTGGGAATCTTAAAAAGTTGAGGAAGATGAACATGTTACAGGCTCCTATAAAGAAGCTACCGAAGGAAATAGGAGGGCTAGAGTCTTTGCTAGAGCTAGAATTGAGCCACACAGGTATTACAAAGTTACCTACTTCTATTGGAAAGCTCAAACAATTGGAGATTCTACGTGTGGGCAATACTGTGATTAGAGAGCTATCAAAGGCCATATGGATGCTAAAGAATCTTAAAGTTTTGGATGCTGGGTACTGTAAAAATATGGAGGGAGAAATTCCAAGTGAAATTGAGGGTCTATCTTTTCTTAGGAGGCTAGTGCTATCACAAAGCAAGATTAGGAGATTGCCCACAACTATGTGTAAGCTTTCTCATCTCCAACAACTTTATTTGGGTCAATGTTATGAACTTGACCAGTTGCCAAGGCTCCCTGTGAGTTTGAAGGAGTTACAGTTCTCACCTCATTTATTGTGGACAGCCATTGACCTCTCATACCTATCTAACTTAGTCGCTCTTCATATAGAGGACAACACTCCTCGGTTGCCAGAATTCAGACAAGGAGCCCCAAATATAAAGTGGATCGAGGGGTTATATTGTCTAGAGATATTGACACTTGACATTGGAGACGTCAAATTGCCTCGAATTAATTTGGCTACTCTTTCTTGTCTTCGGATTCTTAAGATAACTCATGTTAGCCTTCAATTTCTCAAGGGGCTTCAATCCAGTCTTCAATACTTGACTCTACATCATGTGAAGTCACCCATGAAAAGGTCACTATTTTCCAACTTGAAAAATCTGTCTCATTTGTGCTTTTATTATTGTCAGCTAAGGAAGGTCAAATTTGATGATGTACTTGGACAACAACTGGAGAAACTGCGTGTGTTGGTATTTCATGAAGATGAATTGCTTAGGAGGCTCACTATATCAGGCTTAAAGGGGCTCCAACGATTCACTATAAGATATTGCCCTGCGCTAATGGAGATTCGAGGTGTGGAGAAATTGGAATCGCTAGAGGAGTTGCATATTGGCAAATGCAGTTTTTCATAAAGGTTGCCTGATTTATCAAAATTAAACAAGCTGCAGGATTTGGGTCTCCCGGGTATTCCACCAGAAAGGTTGCCTGATTTATCAAAGTTTAAGGAGCTGCGGCAGTTGACTCTCACCGGTTTCCCACGGGAAAAGTCTATTGATCTACATATTCCAGACACGTGTCTGGTGCAGTTTGAAAGCTTTATCGGCACTTACAAAAAATGGAAGGATACTTGCAGAAATGGAGCGGGAGATATCTTCAACCGACTCTAGAAAGAATAAAACATCTCATCCTCTTGCGGTTGGTAAAAGTTCCTTTGGTTTCTTCTTCCTCTATATTTTCTGTTTGTAACTGTTAGAAATATTCGGTTTAAAGAATGCATGCATGCCCATTGTCAGTCTCACAAATAAATAAAGCACCAATCGCTTTTGTAATATTCTTGAATTTCAAAATAAGGGGAAAAAGAAAGCTCTCAACATGATCCATGGATTAAACAGTTACGTTGTTGTTGGAATTACAAGGTGGTTCATAAATGGGATGATGGCTATAGAAGTATTGTGAGATTTTGTGTGGGACCATTGTCAACTATTTTAAAAAACTTAAGCTGTTAAATGAAGACGTAGTTTAATACTTAATTATTTTAACACACTCTCTCATGCTTAGTTTTTTTTATAGAAATATTTAATTAGGGAGGCAAATGAAATCTGAAAATATTTGAGCTGAATACTTCCAGCTCTGATATTATGTGAGATTTTATGTTGCATCACTACTAACTGTTTTAAAAACTTAAATTGTTAGATGAAGACGTGATTTATATTTAATTATTCTAACAAGTATTAGTTGATGTAATAATAGTTGTTCACATTCTTTATAAATTTCTTAGGGGAACTTTGTGTTTGCCAAGATAAAATCGATTCCATTCTTTGTGTTGTTGAAAAATCTGAGAATATCTTTTGTGTATTATCTTGTTCATGCCGTTTGAAACTGAAAGCACTACAGAGTGCAAAGAAACTATTATTGTACCTTTTAGTTCTGCTCACGGATAACACATATGCCTTTATCGATTTGTTCATGGCCATATTTCAGGACGTACATGCTCATCAGGGATTATTTGAGAACTAGAACGGCTTCATTGGATTGAAGTAAGCAAGTCCTTTCTTCTTGCATCTGCAACACATATATTTATACTCATGGAAATAGTCGTCGATGATGTCAATCAAGGATTTGCACTTAGTTTAGTCGGAATCCAAAGACCTAAAAGAAAACAGGCTACTATGCTGGATTCTTAGCGATGTAAAAGAAATTTTCTAAGGTTCTACAAATATACAGCGGAAGGACAATGATTACAAACACCAAAAGGAAGTCATAAAGCTAAAATCCATTAACAAAACCTATTTCCTATGTATATAAACTCTTAGAAGTGTATACATCCAAAACTACCACTTCTTGAAATGTCAGAGTCATGGAGTGTCGCCGTTTGATATGAACAAACCGTTCTAATTCTGGAGGAAATGTCAATCAAAGAATAAATTTCACAAGATATAATGTGAATTACCAACTTCTTCAACATCTTCATCATTTCTTATGGCTTTAAAGCACAACAAATTACTGAAATGGCTTGTTTCCTCAATGTTGCATTGTCGATGAACTAGACCGTTCGCATCTTCCTCAATTTTTCTTATGGTAATCAAGTTTCACTTCAAGATCTTTGACCTTCAAGACACAATCTATATGAATTTAGTTGCATCATCTTAAACAATGACATGTGAATGAACACGAGTATGTGGCAGAAGTCAGAAAAGTCGACGCGTAACTAGGTAATGACAGTCTCTTAACCATGTAATGGTCTCAAGATGGGGATATGACAACCAGAACGACCCATGACAGATTAAGCATCTATATAAAAGCCCAACAACACGGAAAATATAACAAATTTGAATACTGCCACTTCCAAGGGCTACACATGTGAAGTATTCATCAAATAGATCCATACTGCCTTTCATCCTTCGAGTTCGTCTGATTAGTCCTGCATATACTATCAAAATGACTACTGGCATATGTTCAAATTACAGGGAGAAGTTCGCAGGGACCAGCTGGGGAAAGAAATACCAGTAATTTACTGCATAGAAGCTGAAATTCTGGATGGCACAAATCTCGAAATACAAAATGGTGGAGAGGCAGCCAACATTTCTCTTGATCAGTGATGATGGGTTGATACAAGACTTGACATTTTCTCCAAGAGCAAAGAACATAGTTTTGTTGTTAAGAATCGTCTTAAAGCAATCTCTTGATTCAACCTGGCTATGAGATCTTCCATGTCTGTTTTTGCTGTAGATAAACTCTCTTGCCCAGTTGTAAGAACTCTGTTCAACTTATACCCCTCTTCTGATGGAAGAGGGACAGCTAAGACCCTTGGAAAACTGTAACCTTGCGGTGGCAGGATGTTGCGCATCAGGAAATTCGGGATTGTACATAGTGTTGTTTGCAATGAGGCTCCTCTGCCACTCGCCATGCTGTTTACACCTCCGTTGCATACTTCAAGTGAGGAAAATCTTTCCATGTTGTCCAAAATGAACTTTCTATTGAAGAGTCCATACTTCAAACTTGCTTCTGGATAGGCCAGCTCACGTTCAGATTTGTCAATGCCAAGATCAGCAGGATCACTATGCCCAAGTCTTGCATAGCCAAGTTCAGATATCTCGTAGGATGTATCGTTGCCCTGCTCTGACAATATTGATGGACTTACAACACTATTAAAAACAACAGCTACAGGTTGTGGTGTTAGCAGTGGAACTGCACCTGTGGCAATCGAATTTGCATCTGACCTCTGCTAATGTAGCTCATGAAAATCTGCAAAATATAGGAAAACATATACTAGTACCATTACCCTCATGTCTGTCATGCAACAATCTTCCATTCAAGTGAAGAGAATAATGAAGTGATGAGGATTAATCAGACAAGCCCCTACATGACCTTCCAACAGCTTCAAGCTCGAGAAAGTTTGCTACCTAGCAGATCGTGATATATCAGTATCAGGTAGGAGCTTGTCCGTCCAATCCTCTGGAAAACACCTTCTCCACAATGAACCAAATATTTGAGCACAGTACTATTACTATTCCTGGGAATGAATTTACTATGTACAACGGTAGCACTAAACAGAGAAATTTATTATTACAGTAGATCTTGGGATGATAAATAACTAAGCCCTTAATGCAAAAATTATCAAGTTTGAGCATATTGCTATATCAGAAGCAAAAAACCAAAAGAAAATTACGAAAGATCAATGTTAAACAGACTTCCAATGAAACAAGAAGAAATTATGCAGGAATGAAATCCACCTAAAATACAAGTGTCTGCTTGATTGTTAAATATGCGTGGCAAAGACGCAAAGCTTGTAGAAAAAAAAATGAATGCTGGGGCACTTTAAATACGAGAGAGAGAGAGAGAGAGAGAGAGAGAGAGAGAGAAGAAACATGGCATTTTCTTTGGAGGAGTTGAAGGCAGCATTTTTACGGGAAATCCCTTTTTAAGCAGCTAAAACATGGAGAAAGGTATCCAGTTTCTGGAATAATTTACTTGAATGATTAACCTCTCCCCGTTGAAGAGGATTTAGGTGCTTATGGGCACAATTCCAGAAATTACACATTGGTTAATACCCATCAAGAGTAGACAACTGCCCAAGCATTGATACACTTTGCAATCATGAAACAGAACAGTCACCTCCTTTGAAACTTCAAAAAATCACTACTTCATAATATTCCTCGTGTTCTGCCAATCCCTTCTGGCGATTGTATGCCAACTTGAACGCTGTAAAACTGTTCTAGATGAATGTTAAATAAGCAAGCGACTATTTTGATACATGTACTTTAATTAAGGGTGGCGAGCCACTGTAACAAGATGTCAGTATGAGGGTATTCATCTTTTCAGAATACATAGATATCTACATTCTAGTTATTCAGATACAAATACTGTCACCACGTGCAGCAGAAATATAGCAGGTTTTAAATTTGGCAAATGAAGCGTTTTAAATGAAAACATGTGTACAAAGAAATTCCTGAAATTGAATTAAATTCTCGAAAATTGCACTTTACATGTGGTGAAATGTCTCCATTGATCTGAATGTTTACTTATCAAAACAACTAATGGAAAGTCAGTTAGGAAATTCCAGTGATATTTTGGGAAATAATTTCACACTCCAAGAATTCAGAAAATTCATTTTTGGGACTATTTCTGAGAAAAATTAATTTCTGGCATTCTTGAGATACACGGCCGGGTACACCACCTTCAAAACAAGTTGTAAGTAATTTGTATCCATTTGATAAGTATCGACCCCACAAACCTAAGATCGAACCTCAGGGGGCACTTTTGTAATTTTACCAAAGCGGGCTTTTTGCCCAAGACACCAAAAAAAAGAAAATGTCTAGTTGTTATATTAAGTTAATCTTTTCTGATAATGAGCTTTAAATTGTTTTCAGGACCGGACAGAGTCATTAGTTGACTCCGTATAGTTTGACTTTGTGAGTCATGGAGGTGACTGATTTCTACCACTTCTACGTTTTGCGAAAGTTGCATGACATTTTTCTTTATAGTAAACGAAACTTATATGTGTTCATTCATGGCATGATTTTTGAGATATATATATATATATATATTTTTTTGGTGGCGTGCTATTTATTGAAAATAGGAACAGGTTTTGAATGATTTTGGCATGAAATAAATGTTGTTTGGAAAACGGGAACAGACGTTGAATATTGGATTTTTATTTAATTTTTTGTGTTCATCATCAACTCATGCACTGAGATTTGGTGTCTACGTTCACAAACTGGTTTCATTTTGGGATTTAATCACGCAGATGTAAATTTCGAGGCTTAATCACAACCTATGAGTTCTTTGGGATTCAACCATACCTAATATGATTTTTGGGCCATGTCATCCAGTAAAGCGTGACTATAGGAATTTTCAAAATGAGCGACTGAATTTTTGCTTTCTATAGTATATGTTGAGCTATGAGTGATGTAATTATGGAAATAAAATGTATGGAATATTCACATTATTTGAGAATGCATGTTGAAGTTATTGTCATGATGCACATAGTTAGATGTACATATTTATGAAATTGCATTGTCCATTGCTTGATCCTATGAAATGTAGTGACCGTTACTTATTAAGCCATCGTTTTGTTCAACCCCCTTTGTTCACCATTTCAAGTTTCGAGAATAGAGGACGGTGATGAGTTTGCAAAGATGGCGACGGGTGGCTTAGAATTTATTTTGCGATTCGAAGAGAAGTTTATTATACTAGCGGTGACGGGGGCAGTGCGCCGCATTTGCGGAAATATTTCAATGAATTTCTTCTCTTTGGCTCTTGGCACGATTAGGTGAAGTGAATTATATGCTCAAACTCAACTATAGCTTGGCCTCATTACAACTTCATCTCGATTACCGTGGAAGATGGGGATGTTATAACTAACAGAAAATAAGGTGGAGAGGAAACTGGAGCTTTTTGTATTTCTGTATATCGCTGTTGTACATGCTGATTACACTATTTGTAACACAAAAGGCAAAGTGTAAAACAGGAAAGGAATAAAAGAAAATATACATCGATTCTAATTCCTATTTTACCAAGTCAATTACCGACTAAATAAATCAATCATTGATACTCAGGATGGTATTTCCTAAGTTATCAAATTATATTTCCAACACTCCCCCTCAAGCTGGTGGTCTATATATATCGAGGACACCAAGCTTGCTTAACAGATATGCATGTTGTCTTTGGCATAATGGCTTGGTAAAAATGTCCGCAGGTTGTTCCGTAGTTCCTATTCCTCTTGTTGTGATGATCCCTTCTCGAATCTTGTCTCGAGTGAAATGACAATCGACCTCTATATGCTTAGTCCTTTCATGAAACACTGGATTGGCTGCTAACTTGAGTGCGGCATCATTGTCACAGAATAATTTAGTGGGTCCATCCACTTGTACTCCAAGATCCGCAAGTAATCTTTGTATCCAGATTATTTCGCAAACAGTCTTTGCCATAGCTCGATATTCTGATTCTGCTGATGATAGTGATACAGTTGACTGCTTCTTTGTTTTCCACAAGATAAGAGACTTTCCAAATTTGATACAAAAACTAGTGATGGATCTTCTCGTCATTGGACAAGTGGCATAATCCGTATCACAATATGCCATCATTTTCATGTCACAATCTTGAGATAGAAAAATGCCAAGTCCTGGGCATCCCTTCAAGTATTTCACCACTTTCAAGGCTGCATTCATGTGAGACTGTTTCGGTTTGTGCATGAATTGACTGAGTATTTGCACAGAATAGCATATATCCGATCTTGTCATCGTGAGATAAATCAGTTTCCCAACAAGTCGTTGGTATATTGATGGATCTTCAAGTAACGAATCTTCAATGAGAGAAGATGAGGTCGAATCATACTCATGTGTCGTAAACTTTGTATTATGCTCAATTGGAATAACTGCTGGTTTGCATCCTGATAATCCTGCTTCAGAGACTATTTCCAAAATGAACTTTCTTTGGCTAAGAGATATTCCTCTATCAGACCGAGCTATCTCAATGCCTAGAAAATACTTAGGAGATCCCAAGTCTTTGATATGAAAAGTGGAATGAAGATAGCTTTTGAATTTTGCAATGGACACTTCATTATTCCCCATGATAAGAATGTCATCAACATATATTAAAAGATAGATTGATGAAGTACCTTCAGTCCACGTGAACAATGCATAATTGTGTCTAGAATGCTGAAAACCTATGTTGGTTAAAGCAGCAGTGAACTTAGCATACCATTGTCTAGAAGCCTGCTTGAGTCCATACAGGGATTTGCGAAGACGACACACACGAGACTCCCCATGTCTGCGTAATCCCTGTGGAAGCTCCATGTAAATCTCTTCATCTAGATCTCCATGTAAGAAAGCATTATTAACATCCATTTGATGCAGCGGCCAATTGCGAAAAGCAGCAATGGATAAGAAAGAGCGAACAGTGACTTCTTTTGCCACAAGAGAGAATGTTTCATAATAATCAAAGCCTTCTCGTTGCATGAACCCTTTCGCAACTAACCGGGCCTTGTATCGTTCAACGGTTCCATCAGCTTTAAATTTGATTTTATAAACCCATTTGCAGCCAATAGGTTTTCGTCCCGCTGGTAATGGAACAATGTCCCAAGTTTGATTCTCATTGAGAGCCTTGAGTTCAGCTTCCATAGCATGCTGCCATTTAGGATCATGCGCTGCTTCAGAGTACGATGACGGTTCCTGTTCTTCCGAAATTCTACTAATGCAGCACATGTGTTCAGATGACAGTCTACTAAATGAAACATAAGATGATACGGGGTACTGCATACCTGGACAATCCAACGTAGGACATATATAATCCTTTGTCCATGTAGGAGGTCTAATGTGACGTCCAGAACGCCGAGGCTGCTCAATTCTGGTTTCTTCTGATATTACAGGAGACGGATTCTGGTGGATCATTTGTGAAGGGGCCGCTGAAGAATTTGATGAATTATCTTCCTCAGGTGAAGAAATTGGTGAGTCGATTGCTCGATTCAAATCATTGGGCATATGCTATTCTGGTGCAATAAATATGTACTGATTCGAAACAGTGAGGTCATCTTCTGATAAGAAAGGTCGATGATCTGACTCTGGAATGGAAGACATCGACGCAGTTTCTTGAAAAGGAAAAATATCTTCTTGGAAGACAACATCCCTGCTAACAAAAAAAATGCCCTGTAGAGATTTCCATGACCCGATAGCCTTTTTGCAATGTAGGATATCCCATAAAAACACACCGAATGGCACGAGGATCCATTTTACTTCGGTGGCTCAGATTCGCCGCATAACACAAACATCCGAAAACTCGAAGATGATCAATTATTGGTTGCTTTCCATAAAGTAATTCAAAAGGAGTCCGTCCATTAAGAATTCTAGTTGGCATTCGATTGATCAAATAAGCTGCTGTGATTACACAATCTCCCCAAAATTCTTCAGGTATGGAAGCTTGATATTTTAGGGCTCGAGCTACCTCTAAGAGGTGACGATGTTTTCTTTCAACAATCCCATTTTGTTGGGGTGTATAATTACATGAACTCTCATGTAGAATAGCTCGAGAAGACAAGAAAGATTCACATTCCGCAGAAAAGAATTCTCGTCCATTATCTGTACGAATTTTCTGGACAGGTCTGTCGAATTGATTTTCAATGAGAGATAGAAAATTCGACAATGTTGAAAAAGTCTGACTCTTGGATTGCATAAGGAAAACCCAAATAGCTCGAGTATAGTCATCAACTATGGTCAAGAAAAACCGAGACCCATCACGATGTGGAGTGTGGTAGGGTCCCCAAATATCCAAATGAAGTAAAGAGAAAGCACTGGTGGATCTAGATGTGCTAACTGGAAAATGTGTCCGAGACTGTTTTGCCAATGGACAGATTGGACATTTAGGATAAGGAAATTTTGCAGTATGACCCAAGCGTTGATGAAAAATAAGATTTTTATTACTAGCAATGGCATTACAAGAAATGCTCTTATTGAATAATTCGAAATTCTTTTGGGGATCAATCCAAAAATACAGCCCTTCTGCAACACTACCCAAGCCCATCAGTCTGCTAGTCAAAAGGTCCTAAAAGAAGCAATCATTGCGATTGAATATTGCACAACAAGAATTATCCTCACAAGCTTTTGAGACTGATAAGAGATTGAACTCAAAATCAGGAATGAATAGAACATTTTTTAGAATAATATCTGGACTAAGTTGGACAGTACCAATTTTGGTAACATGAGTGGTATTGCCATTTGGGAGGCGTATAGATACTGAAGAATGTGGCCTCTTTTGAATACTAGTAAATAACCGTTCATTGCAAACTATATGATCACTGGCACCCGAATCAACTATCCATGCATCAAATGATATTGAATTTTCCTTATATAAAGAAATACCTGAGAAATTCGCAGCCTTATCATTTGTTGCTAGCTGATTTAATGCTTTCATTATATTCTGATACTGATCTTGAGTAATTATCTGATTTGCCCCATCAGTCCTTCGTGCTGAAACCTGGTAAGCAGCAACATCTTTTTCCTTCTTATCACCTGGCTTTCCATGTAATTTCCAACACATATCAATAGTATGATGAGGACGTCTACAATATTCACAGTATTTACCCTTAATTTTTGAATTTTGCCCAGTATTTTTTGTGGATGACGTGGCATTCCGTGAGCCTCCGGATGCCCTATATGCGGGTGCTGTCGTGGCCAAATAAGGGGCGTTGGATTCGCTTGGGCCGGCGATTAGATAAGGACCGTCCAATCTCTTCTGATGTGAACCGTTGGATGCTGATGGGCGGATCAAACCGTAGCCGTCCAATTTGCCTCCATCCCAGCCATTGATTGTAGGGTGTCCACCTACCCCAATCATCGTCCCAAAACGTCCGCGTCCTCCCCCTTCTTGTGTGAAGCTCTGATACCATAACAGAAAATAAGGTGGAGAGGAAACTGGAGCTTTTTGTATTTCTGTATATCGCTGTTGTACATGCTGATTACACTATTTGTAAAACAAAAGGCAAAGTGTAAAACAGGAAAGGAATAAAAGAAAATATACATCAATTCTAATTCCTATTTTACCAAGTCAATTACCAACTAAATAAATCAATCATTGATACTCAGGATGGTATTTCCTAAGTTATCAAATTATATTTCCAACAATAACATTCGAAATTATGTACGTAAGATGGAACAATTCGTGGTATAAATTTAAGGGGGAAAAAGCAATTCGATTGTCGAACTTCATGAAGGCCACAAAAAAATTATCCACCTTCTCCTTTTCCTTTTTAATGGTTATTCAAGTCAATGATTATAAATTTCGGGAAAAGTACCAAAAATTTCATAAACCTATTGCATTGGTATCAATTTAGTCATAAACCTTTTAATATTGGTATCAATTTAATCCATCCGACTAATTTTGGCTGGCCGATGTTGACGTGAACGTCGGCTGGTGGCCGGACGCTAATGTGGCAATTTTTATGATTTTTTTATTATTTTTTTCGAATATTTTATTAATTTTTTTCTTTTTCCTTTTCTTTTCTCCCTTCTTCCTCGTTGGACTGTTCTGGCGGTGGTCACAACCCTCGCCCGGCCTCTCCCAAGGCCATCGACGAGGCGGCTTTGCCTGGATTTGGGCAAGGCTGGCTGTTGGCAAAAGTGACCTCGCCCGTGGCTAGCAAGGCCATGGCGGCCATTGCCAAGGCAGAGGCGAGGGCCGCTAAGCCCTCGCCAGCCACCAATGTGTGTTGCGGCTCTTGCTCAGCCTTGCCTAGGGTCGTAGGCGAGGCGGCTTAGACTAGATCTGGGTGAGGCCAACCTCCCCCCTGGCCTTGCTGCAGGCGAAGGCCTCGCCTGCGGCCAGCAAGGTCAACGCGGCCCTTGCCAAGCCTTGCCGTGGGTAAAGGCGACCATCCCTAGCAAGCCAGCCTGGCAATGGCCGCCTTCACCCGTTGCAAGGCCAGCCTCACCCAGATTTGGGCTAAGTCGCCTCACCCGCGGCCTTGGGTGAGGCCGAGCGAGGGCCGCGGCCCTCGCTGATGATTGGCAAGGGCTTAGTCGCCCTCTCCGCCTTGGCGATGGCCGCCATGGCCTCGCCAGCCGCCATGGCCTTTGCCAGCCACAGGCAAGGTTGACCTCGCCCAGATCCGAGCAAAGCCTCCTCGCCGACGGCCTTGGGAGAGGCCGAGTGAGGGCCGTCACCCTCACTGGCGGCAAGCGAGGGCTTCGCAGCCCTCGCCTAGTGGCCGGGGAGCCTCATCGGAGGCTCGTTGGCCACCACTAGAACCGTCTAAGGAGGAAGAAGGGAGAAAAGAAAAGAAAAAATCATAAAAATTGTCACGTCAGCGTCTGGCCACCGGCTGACGTCCATGTTATCGTCGACCAACCAAAATTGACCGGATAGACTGAATTTGTACCAATATTAAAAGATTTAGGACTGAATTGATCCAATTGAAAAGTTTATGATTGAATTGGTATAAATACAATAAGTTTATAACTTTTTTGGTACTTTTTCCTATAAATTTCTAACAGTGGAAATATTCTAGAATTATGTACTAAAAGACACGGATTTCTTTCCTGTGCCAGTAAATTTGTGGTAACGTTTACAGGGTCGTGTTTGCTGATCGCACTTCTCTACCATTTTAATTATCAAAAAGAAGCAAAATAAAAAAAAATAAAAAAACCAATAGAATGCATTATGATCGCTTGAGCTTCGCTAACAAAAGCGATTATGCTCTCGTTAGAATGAAGTGATAAGAACTTTGTTTGGATTTCGTACAGTCGTATCCGATGCCTTTTAACAATTTTAGCTTCCAGTCAACGCATGAAACATATACAAAGCAACTTGCATAATATCGCGTAGAAAATAAATTTAGAAGTCTCCAAACATAATATATACACAAGAAAATCCCATAAGCCTCTCGAGAAAAAAACACAAATTTACCCTTATGAGATTGTATTCAATCGGGATACCCGTCACGTCTATTGGCCATGATATCGATGGGCCGAAATAGTAAACGTTATGGCGTTGGGCATCGATAGCGCGGAAACATACAAGATGGAAATCGAATTGGTGCTGCTGTAAGGGCATGATACGAGGAATTTGATGCGGATGGATTGATTCCAATTTTTGAATTTGCGCACGAGCCCTGGGGAGCAAAGAGCAAGGGTGGTCTTTCACAGCCGCTTGTACTTGCCTAAATTCAAACTGGACTTCCAATTGGCAACGAAACAAGCAAAAGTTACAGCTTGATCCTGGACAGGGTCGTTCGACGATGCTGAGACATGGGAGTATGGTCCTGAATATGACTTTAAACTACTTCATCAGAGGTCTCATGCGGACCCTGGTACCCCTATGACGTTAAACACCGAGAGGGTATTCCCTCCTCTTGGGAAAGAAATAGATATAAGAGGAATTAGGGAACTGAGATGTGCGGGTACCAACACATTAAGATAAAGAATGCATGATTTACCTCCTATGTTAAATCACGTGTCTTCTATTTGGAATTCGTGGAACACACCTCGTCCAATGGTACATGTGAGTCCAAGTGCAGCCAAGAGTTTTTCTCAAAATAGGGAAAGAAAATCTTGTATGGAATCGAGTTTGATGAACTGGGTCTATCTTGATCGTCATCATTTGGGCCGCAAACAACGGTTTAGATGAACCCATTTGGACTTGGCAGACAAGTTCTTCATCTTGAGTAATAATTTTAGATACGTGAATATCGATTCAAAATTTATTGCGATAAGCAGATAATATTCCAATGGTAGATGACTTAATTATAAGAAACTCACTGGGGTCTAATTAAGGTGAAATCTGGATGAGAAGAGATCTAGGCATTCTATCAGTGTTTTTGCTCGAGGCTGCCTGTACCATTGATGATCTAGACGTTTGAGATACCACCATCGTCCTTATTTTGGGGAATGATGTGGTGAATGCACTGATTTTCAAGATGTGAATATCTTAATTCAGTAGAATAAGAATTCATGTGGGATGTCTAAAATCATACGGTAACGATACCATGTACTACTTCCATTAAAATGTGCCCCCACATGTGTATTTTACCAACACCATATAAAGTTCCAACACTGTGAAATCTCGAAACTACCATAACTTTGAAAATAATATATAGTTCTACAGTATTAAACAAGCACGTTGAGATCCTTGATTTCATATTTATAAGTGAGATTTATCACGTTCAAAATAGTGAATGTGGGTATAAAACGAATATCACAGGAACAATCAAAGCATGGAGGACTATACTTTTTGGTTCCTTAACAAGTGTCTAAAAAAGCATTTGTTAATGAAATCAATCTTCAATGCTATTCATTCTTTTGTATCACCGCTAAAGGGAAAGAAGCAAAAGGCCCAGTATTACATCTCCCACTTCGGAAAGAGCTCGAGCCACTTCGTGCCGCACACCAAACTGGGTCGTACCACCCACAAGAAATGCCTCTCTCTCATGGCCGATCCTGTGGTAGTTTCGAGTAGTCATTCCTCGTTCACACTAGCCATGCTGCTGAAGCACATGTACATGACACGATATGCTAGCTTGTTTGTCGAGCCATGAAATGCACCCGGTATCTTCCTTTTGTAATGAGCTGGAGGAAGAAGGGCCTAACTTGTGAAAGGGGCCAATGGAAAATATCGGTGCAACAGAAATATTCTCGAATCTTGTTGACATCTAAATTTTAACAACCTGTTTAATTATTCATTTATTGCATAGGGATTAATTTTCAACTCCTAAAAAAATTAATTTTCATTAAATTGCATCATGTATGAGCATTAGGAACATTTGCATTACTAGTATTGATTATTAAAAACTTCAAAAAAATAAATTTAAAAAAATTAAAAAAATGGAAGAGGGTCGGTCCTGCCGGCTGTTCTTCCATTTTCCTTTGCCCTATCATTTCTTTCCCCGCGCGGCCCGTCCCTTCTCTTCCTTCATCAGCCCAGCCCGCTCTCCCTCTTTCTTCCTTCTCTTCTCGCCTGTTTTGGGTGCTGGCATTACGACAAACAGATGGCGGACGAAGGACGGTACGAAGGAAGGAGGACGAGGAATGTCGTGCGACGCGGCCGGTACACCTTAGCCTGAAATAGCCGGCGTCGTCCTGGAGGAGAGAGCAAGGACGAAGAGCTGGGATAAAGGAGAGAAAGAGGGAGAGCTCAGAGGGTTCTTCGGGAGGAGAGGGGGAGAGAGAGGGCGAACGGAGAGTGAGAGGTCCAAGCAACTTAGAGAGCAAGAGAGGGCGCCTCGACCCCACGCAGACCCGTCCAAGGACCTTCCCGGTGACGTCCTCAAGCCGAACAGGTACGCTCGGCTCTGCTCGTGTTCTGTTTTGGGCACGTCGGGCCGGAGATCTCGGCCGTCCGGCTCGCGCGAGCTCCGGCCCTTGTCATCCTTATATTTTGTTTCCACAGTCCCGGTACGTCGTGCGTCGATGTTGCCAGCGTAGGTTCGAGTCCCAGCGGAGCCTGAAACCTTAGGATTTGGTAGCGCATGTCAACTGCTTGTGAAAATGTCTAAGTTAGATCTGTGAACACTTACACCGATTTTTGCTTTGCTTTCGGAATGCTAGTTGTGATTCCATGTTTCCTTCGTCCGTGGCTGCTTAGTAAGCATTTCCTTGTCGCCTGTTTCGACCGATGGTGGGGTCGGGTCTGTCAAGTCTCCGAATCTGGATTGGGTCAGGGGGGTCGCCGGAGTTTGGGACCGCTGGAGGCGACTGCACCGCTCGTTCGGAGCCACGTAGGTCGGCCTTGGCGGTTGGTGTTGAGGCGAAAGAACTTTCCGGTGAGAGTTCGTCTGGTGAATGGCTGCTTCGGGGAAGGTGGGGGAATGAACCTGTAAATAAAGAATAAAAAGAAAAAAAAAACAAAAAAAAAAAAAACAAAATGGAGAAGGAGAAGACAATTGGGGGCTTAAGTTGAGTTTTGTTGAATCTGGGCTTATTTAATGATCGAGTAATTTTGGGCTTGAGTGGTTTTAATAGATTTGGGCTGGCTTCATTTTTAGAAGTACTTGGGCTGAGTTCTTTTTAGTAAGATGGGCTTTGGTGCATTCAGCTGCAGAGACATGGGCTTGGGTGTAGCTTTAGTGGAAGAGTGGGCTTATTTGGGAGTTTTCCCGAATTGGGCTTAGAAAGGGAAGAAATGGAGTCCAAGTTCATCCATGTTCTGGCCAGGTCCTTATTTTCGGACTACCAATTAATTGAATAAAATATATATTTTAAAAATTAATTATAAATTCCGAAATTTATTTTATTTTTCCTAAAGTCAGAAAAGCTTAAAAGTTTTTTGGATAGTTTTCTCTAAAAATGGGGAATTCATTGAGAAAAAATTGTGTTTTTGGATAGTTTCAATTTTCTTAAAAAAATTATGCTTCCATGATGATGATTGCTGTTTACCTTTAGCTTGGTTAAAATTGACGTTTATTTCACGTTAGATCCTTGCTCTCCCTTGAAATTTATTTAATGCTTTTTTTAATTGTTGATTGTTATTTTAATGATTGCTTACTCACATGATCACCTTGTATGTTAGTAAATAGGTTTAAAATCAATCTAGACTAAATGAGACAAATCTTTTTGACATGAACGGGATTAGTTACTGAAAGTATAACCAAGTTCCCAATCCTAAATTCTCTAATTGCATAGGAAGTGAAGTACTCTCTCATATTTCATTTGAATAATTACTGGTGACTCCTTATTAGAAAATTCTCAGAGCGTTAACATTGAACATTCCAATGTCGCATGAGATATGGGCTTGGGAGAGCTAATGTTTAAAACTAGGGCCATAGGCTCATTTTTTAGGCAACATCTCAAAATCAATTTCTTCCTTATCGATGGATAGGTCGTGACAAATGTTCAGTAGCATTTCTTCTTCGAGGAAATGCATTGTGTTCACGATGATTGGGTAAGAATTTGTGGTCGCGCTTGTCGTGGCAGCCTAGAGCTCTAGGGTGGTGTTTGAGGGATTCTCTCCCATGGTAATGAGAAGGTAATATTAAAAACGTCTTCCTAGTTGCCTTGCGAATCATTTAGATGAACTTCTCAATTCAAGGACTGTGAGGGCTCTTTACTGCTGCCACCCACGAGAGGTCAGCGGAGCAAACCCCACCATGAAGAAGTGAAGACGAGGAAAGCACATGAGGTTCGCGGCATGTTTCGTTAGGTCAGAGGTTAGTTGCCCCCGAAACCTCCAGCAGAATGTAACTCCAGATATTGGAGCTGATAACAAGGGTTTCAAATCTCCAACTACAACAACCAAACATACATAATGTTTGCTCAGTTCACAAATAAGCCTAAATGCAGGACAAAAATACACCTGCCCCAAGTATTTCTTTACCAAATACTGCCAGTATATCTGCCCCAATGACCGCGATGTTCAGTGCCGGGAAGATGTGCATGACTGGAGCATCCGGTTACATCACCTCGCGGTTCGTCAAGCCCCTCTTGCAGTGTGGCTACACCGTCAATGCCTCCGTTCACGATCCAAGTACCTTCTCAATCCTCTCCTTTCTGTTTTCCTTTGAAGTTGGTTCTCTTTAGTTCAGTTGCTTTGGGGATAATTTGTCCTTGATCGACTGGGCTTGTGTCTTGATCATGATGATTTGCCCTAATCTCGTGTAAAGGTTGTTTGGCAAGGTGTATTTCGTCATCATTTCCTGTGATTCTGACACAGTAGATGAAAGTTTGTGTTTGTGGAGTTCCACACAGTGTACTTGTCAATTAGCTTTTGTTTTAGCTGGAACGTTTTGAAGTGGTTGAGGCTTCAGGGACTGAATGGGGTTTAATCGACACTATGGACTAAGCACTTTCGGCTTGCCTTTTTCGACGATGTGTGTTGGAGAAAGATTTTTCTCTGATCGTACTTTTGGTTATAGCATTCCCACTTCCTAGTGTATAATCAATCTGATGCCCAATACAAGGCTTGAACTTTCTATAGCAGCACTAACACGCTCAAATTGTTTAGTTTCTGGAGGCCTATCCCACAGGAAACCACCAGTCCCCCACAAGACATCGAAACTATTGACGTGCTTCCACGGCACATAAGGATGGGAACTACAACTGCAACTTATTATGGATCGAGTAGAGGAAAGTTTGGTATAGTCAGGTAGGTTAGGAGATCAATACGGTCAGCCTTGGCGAGGGCAAGCCTCGTCCACCCCTAGCAAAGCTTGACCCTTTTTCTCGACCAAAGAAGCTTAATAATTTGTTAGTCACCATGGGATCAACATGATTAAAGGAAGATTACTTAACAAGGAAGTCCTCATCATTTTTCATGAGCTGGATAAGAGGGACCAGCTTGCGAAGCTAGCAGGCGAATCCAATTAATTTAGTCTGGAAAGTATAACTATTATTACGACCAGGAATATTGATCGCTTAGCAATCGATGGTATCCTAAAGATTACTATTTCTATGAAATCAACCCATTGAGTCCTACCCCTGCTCTTCAACTTTCAGCAAGCGTGCCTTTGAAAGTGAATCGCCTCCACATCATTACCATTAGAGTGGTCACTCCTCTCAAACTTGTTGGATCATGTAGTGCTCATGGTTGAGTAATGTAATAAGATATACGTTCACAGATCGGTTTTGTGCTGGTGCTTTATCACAGGCGATGTGATTTTTGGGTCTTAATTACAGGCGATGTGATTTCTGGGTCTTAACTACAGGTGATTAAGTTTCTGGGCCTTGTCACCTAGTGAAGCGTGACCATAGTATTTTGATATGAGCAATGAGTTTGATATCTATATCCATTTGTGATATTGAAATGGCTTGTGAGAAATTGCATGCAAGCTTAAGTGTGATTTTCATGTACGGCATAATTATTGTAAAGTTGCATAATTCATTACTCGATCCCATAGAAGTGGTGATTGTCACTTACTGAGCCAGGATTTTACTCATCCCCTTATATTTCCATTTAGGTTTCGAGAATGGAGGAGGGTGACGAATTTATGAAGAACGCATGATGGGGCTGGTTTCTTCATTTTGCTATTTGAATCAATCTTATTAGACTGAATTTACAAAATCCCTAATATGGTAAATTCATGGTATTTTGGACCTTATGGTTTTCCATCTAATGCAAGGTTTTGTCCGGTTAGGACCTTTCTTGTGGAATGATTCATTTTGATTAAGCCCTTCGTCCTTTTTATTCATGAAAAATGGCCAGTCATTCCTTAAATTTTAAATACAGATTTGGCGTATGACACAGAAGCTTCCATCTTATGTTGTGAATTGCTGCAAAATTGATCTATTCTATCACATGATCTTGTAAGGTCTATATATACTCAAGCCGTTGAGCTTCACAAAGAAGAGAGAAGAATTATTTTACTCGCTGTCCAGAATTTAATGACAGCTAACTCTAGAGAGAATTAGTCCCTCTACTGAAATCCTAGTTGTTTGTTTCTCGAATCTTGTTGATCCCTCTAAATGTCCAAACTTCCGTCCGAAATCATCGTCAATAACACCCTCCGATTAATCAAACTAATGCCCAAAAGTTGATCTCTATATTTAGTGAACAAATGAATAAAATATTCATGTGCGTGCTACATATGTGGCTTCATTGTCGCAAAATCTGGGAGGAAATGAACTAAAAGGATAACTTAGCAAGAAAAGGATCACAATAAGTAATCATTTGCTTAAACATTCTCCTTAAAAGTTGATCTCTATTGTTGATTGTCAACCGTCTGATTGGGCTGATAACTTTGCCATGGTTTAAGTCACGGCAAGGTAGGAATGCCTAGTTATGTTAGACGTGTTTTATTTTATGATAGGGCGGTGGGTGGACCCTAAAGACATATATGACAGGGAATTCCCGGAAAATGAATAGAACTTGTGTGGAAGTGCCCTTCCTCTTTCCATAAAGCTGGAGACTTTACTCCTCCACTTTGGAAGACTTGGTTGGCATTACTTGAAGTCATTGCTCTTCTTTTTCTTTCGATCCTAAGAGGGAAAAAGCAAGCAAATGTCATGTCTTGAGCTTTAGAGGGCTAGGCACTCGCATCAATATGAAGCGACTTTATTACCACCAAATGTCCATGGTAGTCTAAAATCTTTGTCAACTCTAGAGATGCATTCTAAGGAACTACGGAGTCTGAAGCAATTGCACCTGTTGTGTTCTCAGGTAAGAAAGCTTCCAACTTCAATTGGACGATTGAAGTCACTAGTTAATTCATTTTTGTCCAACACAAGAACCGGAGGATTACCATGTTCCTTTCAAAATCTTAAAATGTTGCTGGTGATACATTTGTACTTGACTAAGTGAGAGAGCTACCAAAACTCAGTGGAGAATCTTGAAGAATTGCCCAATGTATTAACATGGAAACTTCATCGTTTTGTCATCTTAAGTTTTAGAGTGTCCTAGGTTACAAGACTTCAATGGCCCTTTCGGCTTTACA